>JAVQKC010061004.1:0-21152 GCA_036025475.1 Philypnodon macrostomus
GGTTTTTTTTTTATTTTGAAGGGCACCGCCCACTTAAAAAAAAAAAAAAAAAAAAAAAAAAAAAAGGGTAGCGCCCAGATAGCATAACGTATTCAAAGTGTCATGAATTTCAGATTAAACAAATTTGGCCACATGATTAGATCGAATTAAGTGATTTCAGTCTGGAACAATTGTGGAAGGTGTCATAGCTGTTCTTGGTGGTCTTCTTGTGCTGCATTTGGTGTGTTTCTAGCCTGAATGGGGGAAAAAGCGGGTGGGGGTAGATTACCGTGGGGGAAGGGAAAGGAAGTAAGAGAAGGTTGAAGAGGGCAGAGCAGAAACACAAGGAGAGTGAACAGGAAGAGAAAAAAAAGTTCTCTGCCCGACGGCCTGTAAAATGTAGGCCTACTGACTCCAACATGTCTGACGTTTGCCAAAAAGAAGTTCATTGTCGTGGTTTTTCTCGTTTCACACGCTACAGCTTGATCGAATTGCTTGAACTTACAACTAAAAGTGCCCCATTGATCATGATGTCCCCAAAGGCCACTATTGAAAGGCATTGATTAATGGACATATGTGAAGGTAAAAAGTAGCCTGTTTGCTGATTCCTTGCAAAATTGTATTCCAAAAAACTACAGTAAATGCCAAAGTAACACTATCTAATCTCAATCATTTGAGCAATATCTTATCTTAACGCCAGAGCGCTAAATGTAAGAAAGCACAGACAGCCTTTTGGCCTATGTTATCTATGTAGGGCTATCAACTCATTAATCATTTTATCAGCAGCTTTGCTATGCACTGTTTAAAAGGCTCAAGAGCTTATAACTTAGCAAAATAGATTAAGAAATGTAAGGGAAGGGAAGCCACCATTAAACCTAGATCTCACTATCTCGGTCAGTGATTTTAACTAGATTAGAGGTTGAGTCTTTCAATAATTAAGGACCTAGCTATTAGCATTATTGATTAGTATGTCATGTTAATACACTGTGATTTCCCAATAGATTAAGCGTCAGATACCATTTGAGCAGCACTGCTATAATCTAAGAGCATTTATAGAGAGAGAGGCAACTGGGTGAATGCATGTTTTATTGGCAGTTGGCATTATAATAAAACAGTGAATCAAATAACATAGATTAACTGAGTGACTCTGTAATAATGGCCCCATTGGTGGTATAAGCACGCCCTTTACAGTGGAGAAATTATAGTACTGCTTAAATTTATCTTCTGGACCAATGCTTAGTCCTGGTTGAGGCCCAGTTTTTTTCTGAGTTAAGTTCATGTTTAGTTCTGGGTGCAGGCCTTTGGTCAAGAATTTAGTCCTTTCCTCAGCATTAGTTCTGATTTAGTGTTGGTATGATTCTTGTTTATCTTAACTTTTAGACATTTTTAGGGGTTAATCACTACCTTATTATATTAAAAGCAATGGTTTAAAATGGTTAATCTTCTATATGTGTCTATAATGCAGCACTATGGGCCCCATTTGAAACTATAGCACATAAATGCAGTCTTTTCCATTATGCACTATGGCCAGGTGCTTTGTGTTATTCAAACTGGGTGCATATGGAGGTGTGGGTCTAAAGGTTGAGAATGAAACAAATCAAATCAAACAGTTTCCTTTGCTGTTGCGGCTGATGTAACAGTTGGTCCAAGTGTGAAACCAGAACCATCCAGATGCTCGACGCAGGATGTGAAGGTCAAATTCACACTTTCATAAAATATTGATATATGTTTTTGTATAAACTCTTTAAGCTCAAAGTTGACCACATGCAGGTTTGATAGGAACAAAAAGAGCTACATTACATTTTGTATTTGTATAATCTGTAACATTGATTTCCTTCAGTGGATTGTCTTAGATTTCTAGTTTAGAGCTGACTACGAACCTGCGAGTGAAAGTCCACGCCTTTTATTGCTTTATATAGTGAGTGATTTTCAAATATTGTTCCAATACCCAAAAGTGGCTCACTCAAACTTTTAGTTGGGTTACCAACATTTTTCAACGGGTTTTTCAAAGGGTATCATTGATGAATATAAATGAATGCCATACATAGCAATTTGATGTTAAGAAACAAAAAAATGCAGCCAAGCTAAACCAAAAAATGGGATCAGAGTGTGTAGCATTTAGAAATATAAGAACCACAAGTGGGCCTTCAAATATCGTCATATAGCTATATTGTAATTGCTTATAACTTAACCAATCCAGCCTTTAGTAACAACTCTTTCATGTGTGCTACCGTCATTGACCACTGCCTGCTAATTGTACAGTGTGTGTATTGTGTGATGTGTGTGTCTGTCCACACTGCAGTGAGGCCAGTGTGGTGTCAAACGTTTAGTGACCACAGCAGCTCGGCTCTGTGCTTCTGAGGCGCGTGTAACTGAAGCTGTTTGTTTGTGCGAGTGTATTTATGTGGACACTGGTCAGACTCATGGAGGGAGGCCAACAGGTCTCAGCCATAGACAGTCAGTCACTGTTTGGACTGTGGTTAAAATCCAACTCAGACATCTGCTGCTGGTAGGGGAAAAAATTACTGGGCAAACAACAAGTAGATTTACAGTAGGCCGAGATGAAATAAACAAATTGCAAAGCAGTATTTTCATGGGTTTAAAACTGGGCTTGCTCAGTTTAACAGTGGACCAAAGCGTGACCACCGTGTCAAGTATTTGAGCCTCGTGTGAAACCCAAAACTGAACAGCTATTTAGTGTCGGACATGTAGTGGTAAGAAAACACAAACGTTTGCTTGAAGTGAAGAGATATTCTGGGTATTCCATTAAAGGCTAAATGAAACGTTGACAGGCCAATCGAACTAATGCATTATTTTTTTGTTGATCAAGGTATGTATTTTGATTTGATATTATTGACAGACTATAACAGTAGGGAACTTTATAACTCAACCAGGCCCTAAAATATTACTTATACTGTACTCATTTCATATGTTAAAATATTGACCAATGCCCAACTTTGCCAGAGTACACTATAGAGAAGCTTAAAAGTTACTGAATTTATTGATCTGAAGATAAATGGGGAGTTTTGTGTCAGGGAGGGCATCTGATATATTGCCAAATCAATAAACAAAGAACAGAGGTCAGATGATGAACAAAATTATGAATAGAACTGTATCTATATAGTAAGAGTGGTAGCATATGCACACACACACAGTGCAAACTTTGAAGAAGACCAATACAATCCCTTTACAAGGACGATTTGCAACATTCCCAACTTATATATTTTCCATTTCTTGCTCACCTCTATCTACAAGTGATTCAGACTTAAATGTGAGATAGCTGGCAGGCTGCATATCTCCCAACACATTCTTTCCAAATACATTTCTTCACTGAATTTGTTCTCTTGTTTCTGGCAGGCCTCTTGAAGAGCTCCATTGTGGGATATCCACCATGACCTAATGCTCTGATACAGTGTCATGTGGACGAATGATGGCCAGCTTTTAAAACACGTCTATTTGGCCCTATCCCAAATACGTTTTGCACCTCCATTACAAGGTAGTCGGCTTTCAACTCTCTTACATAGACAACAATACATCAGCTTGTCCCACATTGCAAGTCACCCAATACCTTCTGTTCTATTTAAACAATGTCGCTCTGCTTTGACTGGATTCCCCCCGATGCGCACATATGCTTCTGTGTTATGTATAGCATTAAAAAAGTATGTGCGGACATTGGGGCCTGTTTTCTGGGGGGAGGGGCAAGCGGGCCGTAAGAAGTCAGCCGAGAGGCAGAGGAATGCGGGCAGCTGGTCTGTGTCTGTCAGTCTCAACACAGAGGGCCTACAGTATAGTGCTAGGCTAGCCCCCAAAACTCAAGCACACACACACAAGCTCCGCAGATGAAAAAAGGACATTTATTTAGGCCAGCAGCTAGTAACAGGAAACGTGAAGGCTAACATGTCAACAGTTTAGGGGGAAAGTGTCAGCGTACACGAACATATCAGTTAATAAGAGACAGCTAATTGAATAGAATGTTAGTCTAATGTAGTATATAGGCCAGTGATTCTCAAACCTTTACAGCAAGTAGGCCAAAGAATCAGGTCTAAACTAGAACTAAACTTGGAGTAGGACAAATCTGGTTAAACCAGGTCTAAGCCAAGGCATGCTAGATGATAGATCTAGACTTAGACTTATTCCAAACCAAGTCTAAACTAGGACAAAACTGGACTTAACCAGGTCTAAACGAGGACTAAAGTCAATCTAAGTGCAAAAGTACTAGAAATATCCCATGTACAATTAGTGGTACTTACTAACTATGCCACAATCCATTTTGTGTTTTATTTGGGCCAGTATGTCTGGTCTAATGGTTTGGTCTAGTGTACAAGAGCATAGCAGTAAATAGACAGCTAACTGAACGGTTTATTCAAAGATGTAGTGGGTTTTCAAACATGCAGAATATAGGCAGATATATTTAGATATTTAGAATATTTAAATATTTAGAGGGCCATAGTAATATTTACATTAGTGCAATACACATCAAGTGGTATGTGGTGTGTAATGTAAGCATTAATGGACACAAAGTAAACGATGGTTACGACCCCACTGACAGATGGTGGGAGCTTCAGACGACATCATTTTGGCCCAAGACAGCAATGTGTGGATAGTGAGTAGATGCTTTTTTAGATCAACTATACTAACTGTTGAAGGGATAGTTAGAGAAGCAGCAATGATACTGGCTTTGAGTTATGTAACACAAAATTTCTGTCATGTTTCCCATTTATCAGAGAGAAGTCCAGTGAACCTCCATGAACTTCAATATGGCCGCCAAAGCAAAATTGAGATCATTTGTGTGAGTGGGGGGGGGGGGTCATCTATGGACCACACCTTAAAATGGATATTAGTAGTTTGTTTTCACTAGATAATAACATGATTAAATTGGAGGGGAAAAAATTGGTACAGCCAATCAAAATATAGGTCCCCTGAAAAAAACATTAGTAGTTTAGATTCTGTGCCTTGCAGTTATAATATGTATTATTGAGTTAATTTGCTATCAAGAAAGTACGCAAATAAAGTAACACAATAGCATCCCTCTAAATATTAATACATGTAGCCTAAGTAACTATATTGATTTAGGGCTGTGGTATACTCTTTCTATCTAACTTAATGGTCCTTTTCAACTGGAGTGTACCATTCCAAGTTATCTAACCATCTCATTGGGTATCACTGAACCTAAGAACTTGTTTGTCTCGTATAAGTTTCGTTGCAGAACACGCCAACTTGTTTGTTATTGTCATAACTATGCCTCACATCAACACATAAATGTAAACCAGAGACTGATTGTGCTACAGTGAATGGCCTCTGTATAGCTGGAGGTCAATGGATGAAACAGGTTGATCGAGATGTGAATTTGAGGTTTGTTACTGAAAAGAAGCAGCTGAAAGGTGATGTGATCTGGTTTCCCAAAGGCAGGGTGGAGGCAGGACAAGTTGTACACGAGTCAAAAATGTGTTTATGTTCTCCCAGTAGTATACACATTTTTATGACTGCAAAAATCAAACATTTCGCAAACAGGCCATTTCCCTTGAAAGCAGACTCAGTCCAAACTTTGGGGTCATCGCTTTTCCTTATCTGCATTTGTGGTATGTGGAGACCCAGCCCTGTAGGGTGGGAGAGGACTTTTACTTTTTGAGGGAAAAAAAAAAGCCTTTTCCCATGGTGAGAGTGATGTTTCAGAGCCCCAAGTACAAACTCAATTCAGAAAGTTGAGGCAATGTGTACAATTGGCCAAAAATGTATCAAAAACAGAACACAATGTTTGACAAATCTTATAAGTTTAATTCATGCCTGATACGTCATAAACTATACATTGTACATGGAAATAATGGGTTCATTTTAAAGGTACTGTCGAATATGCACCCGTAGTGACCAAGTAATTAGCTACACTGTTATCAACAAATCTACTAGGCTAATAAATGCCTCATGTAAAGTATAGTACCTTTAAGATAGCTACATGTTTTTTGTGAATCATAAACCATTGTATTGTGTTTTTATATTTTACATTTTGCCCCAACCTTTTCTCCTTACTGAGCTATATGGTTAAGCATCAAACATATGGTCAAAAGCGTCACTAGTGAATACAGCTGGATCCGGCCTATTCCCAGTAAACGTCGGTGCAATGCAGTTGTTGGATGAATTGTCTGAGCTGTTTTGGAGAAAAGAAAAGTGCTTTTGTGAAGACTTCCAGAGCACTTTTATTGTGCGAGTGTGTTTGAGGAGGGTGCTAACAAATGGCTACGTGTGGCTAATGCTAGGCTAGCTGTATATGTGGCTAGTTTGAGTTTTATAGTGTTTTTTGACTGTATGCTACTGCCATCAGTATATAGGCCCCAGTTTAGGAGCGATGATTATTAGTTTTTGCATAACTTGGCTAAAAGATCACCTACTTTTTTTATTCTGTTCTTCATTTATTCAACCTCAGAACTTGGCGCTCCCCAGTACAATTACCTTAATGGTGCTGTCTGTCCAAAATTTGAACTATTGCTTCATAACATTTCTCGCAAACATCTTCTCTGGCCAAATACATTTTTTAAAAGTACATTGTCTTTGGCCCTGGTTACAACCCCAACAACAGGTGAAGCTCTCATTTGCGCATAGCTAATGTTGACCTCTAACAACAATAATGCTTTTTCGATGACAGAACGCTAACAGAAGCAATAAATCTTAATCAAGCAAATAGTTTTGTTGTTTTCCGACCACACACAATAGGCCTTTCCCACTCTGTGCGCCCTGCCCCCACGGCACACACTCACGCCCCTGAGTTGGAAGTGATGTGCTAATTGATGCAAAGTAATGGAGGAGGGTGAAGTCACAATAGCAGCCCCCGCCAAAAGCTTCAAACGGGGGCTTTGTGTGTGTGTGTGTGTGTGTCCGTGTGTGTCAGCATTGTTGGTAGACTGGTGATATTTGCTTTTTGACATACATGTAGAAACTAAATTTGTGATTGTAAATGAAAGCAGAACCTGATTATTTATTTGTCAATGTTGGGAATAAACTATTATCTCAAGGCTGAAAACAAAGCCAAACAAGGGCCAAACCTGAAGCTAAGCTAGTACTAAAAATACTAAATTAAACAGTAAATCAGTTAGTTTTTTTTTGTAATATTGTAATTTTCAGTTTTAGTAAACTGGATAATAATTTTGATCAGATGTAAGACTGCAACATAATTTCCATACATATAGATTCTTGCCTTTTGGATATTGTGTTTGCTGATATTGCCATAAATCTGTGATAGTGTGCAGGTCTTCAGTAAAGTGAGTAGAAATGTGAAGAAAACATGGTAAAGGAAGAGGATTTGAGGGTGGGGGCAGAGGCATCCTGTTGCTTTGAGGGTCACTTACGCAGCTGTGGTCATCACCTTTAACTCGAACACACTCAAACACACACAGACACACACACACACACTGGCCTGTGATCATCCTTCTCAGCGGGAGATTGACCCAAGCCAGATGGTCAAGCACTGCTCCCACTTTTTAGGACTTTTCTGTCAAGCCCTCGACTCTTAGCCACGCACACAAGTGTTTTTCACACATCCACGCTTTTTACAATACGTACTGGCAACACTTGAGGAGCAGCAGTCTTGCATTGTAGTGTGAACGGGACTAACTAAGTCAACTCAATTTTCCAACCAATAATTCTCCTTTGTCCTTAAATCTAACCTGTTATTTCAAGAAAGGTATAAAGGTTCCCATGGATGTTTTTGTCTTCCTCCACCCAGCAGCAGCAGAAGCATGTGCGTGTCTATCCAAAGATATCGCCAAATAAGCCAGTGCTTAAAATGTTTTTATTAGGCTAGCAACATGTGTTTCCAATATACTTTAAATACATAGCATGCAGATTATGGTGAGTGCCAGAGTCTGATAACAAAGTCAAACTCCACCCGTGTCTTTGAGGATGAGGGCGAGTGAGGTTATGTCTGTTTCTGGGTGATTATATTGATGGATGGATTATGGATGCCTACTTAACGATTTATACAGGCTTGGTGCTAGTACACTGGTTTGTCAGTAGTCATGGCTGCAGTTTAAAAATCACTGTAGGCAAAAAGCAAGTCAATTTAGTGTTTTTTAGGGTTGAAAATATACTATGCAATGACGGGGCATGTACATAACTATACTGTACGATACAAAGTGGGTCTGTTTGGCCTCCAGAACTTCACATCCCACAAATCAGGTGTTTGTTTTAGTCCACAGGCATGTACTAATATTGCAACCAATGACAATCACTAAACAGCACCCAAAGTAAAAATTAAGGATATTAGGACCAAAATTTCATGTTAGAGATGTTCATAGTCTTTTGAATTTTTGGCCCGTACCAGGCTCTTCTCTTCATCTGTCTTGAAAACATACAGTCTACATAATACAATTAAATTATCTGTGACTGACCCTTTAGGTGCCTTTGAAGCCCACCCCAGCAGCACATCATCATTGCCTGTTGTAATGCAAACACCACGGGAGGTCTCAGCTGATTGAACTCTTTTAACCCGAAGGCAACTGCAGTCTTCTCCCTGATACAGGAAAAGTACTGAGCTCAAAGGTGGGCAGAGCAGCTTAAGTAGCAGAGCATTAAAGGGGTCATGATAGCTTTTCTTTGTATGCTAATGTGGTCCTTAAACACAGATCCAGTCTATATCCCAACTGCCCAGAAGCACTCTCTACTGACCCCCAGTGGTTTCACCTGGTGTAGTGGCATGCAGGTGAGCATTTTTCACTTACTGCCTGTAATTAGAAATAATTATTTTGACTTAAGTATCAGTATCAAATTTCAGATACAAAATTTGCTATAATAATAATGATAGTACTGGCATAGACTCCTTTATGTAACCCAAATGATTGACCAAGTAACATAACTACAGTTTGAAGTTTCAACAGAGGCTATCAGTTTCTAAAGAAATTTGGCTACTATTGTGTTATCTTAAATTACTGGTGGCTTTGAGTGTTACTTCAAGTGCATTTGGAGGCAATATTTCCTGTGTTTCATGTCAAGAAATCATCAGAATGAATGACTAAGGTCCATGAGGTAATATGTTCAGTACAGTGAGCATATAACATTAATAATCCAGTTAATACAAGCCTTATCATTCTAAAAATATTTCAGTATCCATCGGCCTGGTATGTGGGCTGTGTATTTTCCCTTGTATTCTGGAGGCGTGGTTGTGTAAGTGTTTGGTTGTCGCTCTCCTCACGACATTGTGGTCAGTCTAACCACTGAGCTGTGTGTCTGTGGCCCCGCTGAAGCGCCACACAAAGAGACTGGCCCAGTGCCGCCAATGTCTTGTAAAGGCAGCTCGAGTTGTTTCCAAAAGCAGTGGAGTTTTATTGGAGTTTTTCTCTGGAGAATGGCTGCTCAGGTCACGACATGAGGTTAACTTACACAAGAGCACTGTGTACACTGCACATTTCACACACTCTATGGGCTTTTGTGACGGAGACTCAGTGAAATACTCAAGACAATCAAAGACATCCCTGCTCATTAGTGATTCCCATATGTTTATAAAGAAATATTGGAAAAAATATGCAGTACAGGTTATATGCAGTATGTATACATATACTTGAATACTTCATTACTGACATTCAGAATGGGACATCCTTAGAGAAACCACGACTTTAGCTTGCTATTGATATGCTGTTTTGAAATCCGAGTCTCCATAAATTAAAAAACTAAAAAACATTGCACTATAATATATTTCCCCATTCAGCCCTTGTCTTTAGGAAGAATGTCTCATCCTTTATTTACCTAGACATGGGACTGGCACAAAGATTACACTGGTTTGTCACCCACTGTGAATGGGTTGTATTACCGTATCCCAACATCGATCAAACAAGATATTTCTTGGTAGTACTCTGACAGGCCATATACACATAGACAGTATTAATACATGTAGCCTATTGTACAAATGTTGTATACTGCAAATAACACAAATCTACAACTCTGGCTTATCACCTAAATACTTCCTTTGATGTAATTGATTCAAAATGGGTTCAACTTTATAGACAGTTAAAAAGGAAGCTGAGGTGAGACGTACCTCTCAAACTACTGCAGCAGATGTGGCCTTTTATGCGTCACGCTCCACTTCATGAAGCTCGCTATATTAGACTCTCTTTGCATTTCCAGCCCTTGTTACTCTTTTTTTCTCTTCCTTTTTCTGTTTTTTAACTACAGGCCATAAACCGTGGAGCCAAAACCTGCTGGACACTTTTATACCGAAACCCCTAAACCAAACGAGATCTGATCACGAACACTGGTGAAACATGGGAACGGAAAGGTCAAAGTTTGACGGGGACGCAGTGGGTGTTATTCTGTGTCCAATAAAGTTTAGAATCTTTGAATGCCTCCATTTCCTCGTTAGTTTAGCTCTAGTCTGTGAGAACCAGACTGGGTGCACTTTGAAGGAATTTGTGGTTAACTTTATTCTGTTTTTACTATATGTGTACAATGAAGTGAGAAAGAAATGTATCATGTATGTCAATAGTGGTGGCGGTAATACAAGTACTGACTAGAATATAAATATTCTTTAATTGTACTTTGAGGTTTTTTTTTACATTGTAATCCGTTATACAGTTATTATGGAGTAGCTTCTTGGATGTACTTTGGACAATGCCCATAGTCGCTGGATAGGCTCAGCAAGTCCCAACCCCTGACGCCAATAAGCATTAATGTATCATGAAAACATATATCATCCTGCCTGTTCTGTATAAGTCTAACTCAGTTAAAACGAAACAGAAAAAATCCATATTATTTTATTATTTAAAATATTCAAATGATGCAGAATTATTGCATAACATCTAATTTTCCTCAAAAAGCTGAAAACATGAAGTCTGTGAGTAAAGTGCTGATTCATGAAGAATGATTTCTCAAAAAAAAAAAAAAACAGGGATGTGAAACATATGTGCTCAATGACATAAATCACTTTCATTATGCAGTGATCCTAAAACTAATGAATGAATATTAGGCGAACATTTAAACACAGCAAAAGAAAAATCCCACTATGCATCTGACCATAACCCAAAACACAAATTATCTCTATTTAATTTTATACTATTATGTTTATATATTGGGTTATGGTCAGATGCAATAATTCTGCATAATTCAAATATTTTAAATAATAAAATAAATGTATTTTTTCATCTCAGTTTCTGTTTTGTTTGTTCTTATTTCTTTCTATAGTATAACATTAAATAGAGATCATTTAAGTTCTTATTTCTTTCTATAGTATAACATTAAATAGAGATCATTTAAGTTCTTATTTCTTTCTATAGTATAACATTAAACAGAGATCATTTAAGTTCTTATTTCTTTCTATAGTATAACATTAAACAGAGATTCTAAAGCCTAAATTCTTTCCATAGCCTTGACCGAAACATGACTTTGTGTCACTACCAGCAAATAAAACCAGACTGCACAGAAATGACTGTTGTTTTTAGGTTAATTATTAGACAAAACTTCATTCCTTTGGACTTACTTCTGTCCTTTAGTGTCCATAAATACACAGAGTAGCAGCCTGGTCAAATATTACACATTACTACCGCAGCAGAAGCAACAGGTGAGGCGCCATCATGATTTTTGTCCCTCTTCGGTTCCCGTCACATACCAGCCTCCGACAACAACACAGGGCTGTCAACTTCTGCTTTCACTGCGTTGCACAGATTAACTCACATTTTTGGCCTCATTATTTTACCACAGGATTACACAACCATGGAGACTCTTTTAAGGACTTCACACCAAATTTGTCATCGATTTTCCCACAAGCGACGGTGGACAAATGGTAAGTTTAGCTTGTTTTTTAGCCCAGATCCGTGACATGAAGCTAGCAAACTTCTACCCACACTTGCTGAACACGACCTCTACGCCCAAAGTCAATGCAAACTGGATGTTTTATATATAACACAAATGTATGACTTGTACAGCCTTATGATAATGTGTTATTCTATCGGTAGCATCGTTTAGAGTTGAAACGTGAGCTAATCTTCTGTACTCTTAACCGAAGGGGCTTTGCAAAGATTAATTACTGTGTACTGTACAGTCGCAAAATGGTAATTACATTTTCAGGGTATTTACAAACTTTAAAACATAGATTCCAACATCTTTAAACTTTTTATAGCACAACTCAAAATGAATGTTATATCCATATTTGACAGGTGTGTAAAAAGCCATTAAGGACTATTGAACCAGAAGAGCACCAATTATACTTTTGATGTCTGCCTGGAAGACGGATTGAATCTTGTGAATAGACTCAACACAAGAGAATGAAGATGTGTATCAGTCCCAAATGATGGACAGGTCAGTGGAAAGGTAAATTGTTGTGGTCATTTTCACTGCTAGATACAATAATAATTTGAGATATAATACTGGTTAAGTGATAAATCCTGCAGAATTCATGTTTATACTCTCAACTCTAGATGATATTGTAGACGATTTTTGTATTTTTTTGAGCCAGCAGTAACGCTCATTCTCCTTAAAACTAGTCCTTTCATATTTTGTGTGCACATTACAGTGCAGTTATTACCTCTTAATAAGCTCTGACATAACCCCAATGTGCCACTCCCTTAAAGCATACAAGTCATTGGGGCGTGAGAGTGAAAAACAATCTTAAATGTATGGACTGGCGCACACGTTACATTTCTTGTACCTTATGTTAAATTAACTCAGAGTTACAGTAGATCGGATTGCCTCAAGATCAATTATGTTTGATTGTATTATCTGCTAAACCTGGACCTAAATATTTTTTAAGAAGATTAGTTGCATGCATAGCTTCCAGATGGTTTTCAATATAACTGTGTATACCATTTAAGCTCTGAGGTAGACCAGCCCACTGCGCCTCCGGACCGGGGCCTGCTGCACGTGTGGCAGTCAGGTGGTCTCGGTGAGCAGCTCAGCCCAGAGAGGTTGCTCTTGTCCAGGCCTGTCCTCCAGACCGCCCTGGGAGAGCACCATGGCCTCCTGCTTTCACAAGGTGAGTGTGGCAAAGGCATGGGATCAAGTTACACACGGCTCAGATCTATCATCAAAGCAGATTAAGGTGAATCTTTAGTAAACATGCTGCATGAGATGACTACAGGGTGTCTGGGCTTACAGATAAACATGAAAGGTTCAGTGTTTTGGGCAGGATTTAGTTGTTACATTTTATATTTTCAAATCAGCCATTCATTGTCTATGGTTGCCCTACACTAGAAACATATCCCTACTGTATCTATGAAAAAACCCAGTGGTAATACGTAGAAGATCATTTCAATTTGCCCATAGTCCAGCTATACAATTCTGCTGTGGGCTCTATTATGCTTTAAATGCATTCATTTATTAACAATATTTGGAAGATTGTTATTTTAAAGACATAAAAGAACAGTTTTACAGTTACAGTTTTTTGTATGTGTTTTTATTACTTCCTTTAGTGACGTGAATAGTTGTGAGAGATCAATGGTTCATTTCCCTGACGTGAAGCCAAAAACTACAGCCACAAAATGTGCCGTCTCAAAGCTAAAACATTTTCTTACCAACCAACCATCCATTCATTCTCTGTGGCAACTCCTGAAAGGGTCTTTTACCTAATCTGTGTTCCTGTTGGATTTTACACAATCACACAATGCACATTTAACTGTTATGTACAAAGTATTAATAACAATCAGTTTGAATTATTTTGACTGATTTTTTATGTTTTGTAACCACTTTTTATATTTTATCAACTGTGATTTTTTTTCCCCCCTACTATTTCCCGTTTACTGTGGTTGGTTGTTGCAGGCGGTCTGGTGTATTCGTTCGGGGAACTGCTCTGGAGGGGGGTGAGTGTCCCGGTGGGTGCTCCGGTGCTGGAGGTCTCTCTGCGGGGGAGGAACATGGTGCGGGTGGCTGCAGGTGGTTTCCACTGTGGGGCAGTAACCGAACAGGGCAGCGTCTACATGTGGGGCGAGAACACAGCCGGGCAGTGTGGTCTGGCAGAGAGGGGATCTGTATCACACATCACAGGTAGGACTGGGAATATGAGATGATTTCACTGTGTTTTATTGTTCATAAACATGGGGTGATACCAGCTTCAACTAAAATACAGCTTCTCTATTTAATTGTAAAAATATTGATTCATATCCCATATACATGTCCTGTCTTGGTTCCCTGAGGTCAAAATGCACAATTTAGAATCACCTTCATAATGGATTTACAGATGACAGAATAAAATTGGCTTCTGCGCTTTTTTAGATTTTTTTATGTGGCCTAATTACCACCACCATTTACTTCTAGAAACATCAGTCTATTACAATATACATACAGTTATAACATCAGCTTACATCTTACACCACATTTCTCATAATTCTTTTGTGTTTTAGTCTCAGAGCCCACTCCGGTCAGCGTAGTGGACAGTGAGGTTGTCCCCCCCGCAGTAGTCCGGGTGGTGGATCTCTCCTGTGGACGGGAGCACAGCCTGGCTCTGTCGGCCCAGAACGAGCTCTGGTCCTGGGGCAGCGGGTGTCAGCTCGGCCTCGTCACAAACTCCTTCCCTGTCTACAGACCTCAGAAGGTTTGCTGGCTCTGTCTTTTGGGATAATGTTAAAAACGTCAAAAAGATTCAAGATCAAAACTTCAACACAGAGCTATCTTTTTATATTCGAAGAAGAAAATGTAGATCTTGATTTGACTAGCTGGATTAATATTTGTTTTGTGTGTGGCCCAGGTGGAGCACTTGGCAGGACGGCATGTGATTCAGGTAAATTCCAACAATATCTTCACGGCCAAATAAAATTGCAAGAATATGAAATATGCATAGTTTTTGCTGATTATGCTTCCTGCAGGTGGCTTGTGGGGCCTACCACAGTCTGGCCCTGGTTCGAAGTCTACCCCAACAGCACTACAATACTCCCAATACAACTATGAATACTCCCGAAAAAGTGAAGAAGGAACATCGACAGTCGTCTCACAGCTTCATTGCAGAGAAAGTGGAGCCATTAGCTGCTGAAGATTCTCATTATTGTCCTTTAGGAGTTGAGCTGTCAGAAGGAGAGGTAAATATGTCAATAGTTCCGGCTCATATGTTTAAGGTCATTATTAAGAATTGGTGTAAATAATCTGTATGACCATTTAAAGTATCTTAATCCTAAAGGCCAAAAGGGATCGTTGTTTGGTTTGGCTCCAAAAAGATCTAATTATTTCAATGAATTAAATGTCATTAAGTCTTAGAAATATTTTAAGGGCCCACCATCCAAAATGTCTGTGATAGTAACTAGAACTGATGAGCATGCCTGTAAATGTTATTTCATTTGGCTGCTTACATTAGATTTTATAAACCAACAAACATAGCTATATTTACTGACTTTTCATACTTTTCATCACTTTCCACACCTGCCTATATGCCCCTTACATATGTGTATGTAATAAAGAGCTTTTATTCATTGGTGTGTTTTCCCAGTGTCCCCAAAGGAGGGTTTCTAGAAGGAGCCTAGTGACAGGGAGAAGTCCACTGAGCTGCAGCCCAGGCTCAACTGCACAGGCCTCTGAGGACGGCAAACCTCAATCTGAACAGTTGAGTTTTATATTTCATTTACTGAAGCGTGCGTTGTATATAGTGATGTGCCAATAGTAAAATTCTGGGCGGATACAGATACCAATATCAATGTCAATATTTTGTAAAAATGTTTATTTATTAATATTTATTAATAGGGACAAATTTGCTTGTTCTTTCTGTGGGTATTTTAAAAAAGGCTACATATTTGTGGAATAGAGAGATTTTTTTGTATTTGTTTGGTTTATAAATATTAGCACATTGGCTTATGATGTTATCCTTTTGGCACAACATCGGACATCAGATACCGATATCAGTCAACTTTGTGAATATTGGCCAAACCGATATATATACCGGTGTTTATATATATATATATATATATATATAGCAATATATCAGTGTATTATTTTACTGTAAAAAATCATAATACACATGGCTTTATTTAAATATTTCTCTTTTAATGTTAAACATTTATCCCCAAATTTAAATTTCAGGAACTCTATTTGTACTAAACTGGACTTTGATGAATCGTCGGACTCTTTGACCCAGACCGACAGTGCTCCAAAACCTTCTCACTGGAGATCCAAAAAGAAGTCCCAGTTTTATAAAGAGCAGGACCTTCAAAGCCACCTTCACAAACTCTTGGTCCATTCGATCGATATTCCTCACACTTCAAGCTCTAGTGACACAGACTCAATGAGCGCATCGGGTTAGTGGCTTTTTTCTTGGTTAAAATTGTACAAAATCATAATAGGATAACATATGGTCTGTGGTATTCATTCATTTTGACACAACTTTTACAGAACCATCACACAACCAAATTAATGTATTATTCATGTATTATTCAAATCAAAAGCTAAACATTGAACTCAATGAAATCCAAAAAGGCTTATTAATATATATTTTTAAGTTGTTTTGAATGTTTCTTGATTGAAATGCTACACATTGCTAGTATCTTAAATGCAAACTGCAATTAGATAATAATAGAAGAAACTATGTTCTTACAATAGAGTTATATGTTATATGTTTCTGTGTGAAGATGAGCAGTGGTTTATTTTTCCTGTTCATTGCATCATTGTTTACTTTTGACTTTGTTCTTAAAGCCTTTAATATTTAATCTGTTTTTTTCTCGGAACATGTTTTTTCCCCTCTCTGTAGTTGACAGCTGCGCATCTTCTACACCATCTTCAGAGTTTTTCTCTTCGAGCTACAATGACTCACCGCCTAAAAGTCAAAGTAACAAGTAAGAGAAAACTTTCCTATCAATAATTTCCCCCAAAAGTTCTAATCATTATTTATCTGTTTAGTTTTTCTGGCCGTTACACTCCCTCCCCGATTTGTATAGAAGAGGTTCGGCTCGGACTAAGAGAACAGAGTCGGTCGGTGTTTGTGGAAAGTAGCTCCAGTCTCACAGATTTAAGAGAGAAAACTACAGAAAACAGAAGACAATCACTGCCTGGGACTCCCAGTCATGGTAGGTGTAAAAACATGCAAATTTTGCCACCCTGTCTAAACTGTATATAAGAGGCACATTGGTATCAGCTCAACATCGATATGGGTTGATATTTACATAAGGATGACTGCAATCGGCCTATATAGATGGCCGATGTTAACCTGTTGTGCAAAAAGAATAACTTCTAAAATTTAGGTCTAGAAACATAAAAAAGCCAATAATTAAATTTCAAAGCAGTTATTTCTATAATAATTTATTAGTTTAATTTTCTTTCTATAAAATATAGGAAACATAGCATCTTTTTGCTTTGTCCAAACAAAGTCTGCTCTGTCGGTATGTGATGGTTTAATTACACATTTATCAGGACTAAAATCAGGTCATGTGATCGTCCTCAGGGTCTCCCCGGCGACGGCAGTGTGTCTGCAGGACGTCCTCCTCCGTGCGAGGGTCAGGATCATCAAAGGAGATCGGAGAGGGGCTGCCCTGTCTGAACACTGAGGTGTGGAGCTGGGGCCGGGGCTCCGAGGGCCAGCTGGGTCATGGAGATCAACTTGCCAGGTTGGGAGCTAATACATCATATTCAGAAATCAGTGCAATAAAGAATCAAATAAACAAATTATTCTTATGTGTGGTTATGTCCAGACTTCAGCCTCTATGCATTAAGACATTGACCGGTGAAGAGGTGATCAAAGTGGCTGCTGGATCACATCATTCACTGGCCCTAAGTGCACACTGTCAGGTAAAAAACACAGTCAAACACTTCAAGATGCACTAATTCAAAATTCTATGTCTACATTTGAACAATCCTAATCCAGGCTAGTAGACTTGCATATATTTCAGTCACTATTCATAAATTTTCTTTAAATGTATTGCAGGTTTACTCGTGGGGCAGTAACATGTGTGGTCAACTGGGTCATGTCAGCAGTCCAGTCACTGTCCCTAAGCAGGCTAAGGTAAAGAGCTACTCCAGCACTATTGGACTATCTAATTCATCAAGTAATTTATTCATTATTTCATTTTGCTCAGCTTTCTGATGATATCCGTGTTTGGGACGTCTCAGCCGGTCAGAGCCACTCTCTTCTTTTGGCCGACGGTGATTGTGTCCAGCCTGTGTTATTGTACTGTGGTCAACAACAGCAAGACTTAAAAACAGCTCAAAACAACCCGGGTCAAAAATCATCTCAGAGATCGCCCATGAGGTCCGAAAGTTTCACCGTCAGGCCAACACTGATGCCTTTCTGTATGGAGGTTAGTACAATCAAAACATATTTACATTAAGTGGCATTTGTTGATATTCAAAGGTCTTTTACTGCCGCACTTTTGAACTATGGTTTACATTTTACTGCAGTGAGGTGTAAATACAGTAAATAATGTTTATGTGAGTAGATTTATGGAGTCAGTGTTGTACCACTGTAGTTCATTTCAATTGAGATGGCTATTACCATATAAAGAAATGCGTAAGGACCAATGTATTAATTAAAGAAAAAAATGTAATAGCTCATCACTATTTAGCACTAATTAAGCATTAATAAATATGTATGAATAATCAGTTTATATATACTAAATGTGAATTAACACATTGCAATGATTTACACAAAGTTGTAACTTAGGAATTAAATGTTAATATTTTATTTTTATTATATATTGGCGAAACGACGATATTATGGAATCACGTCGGTCTCAGATCCTAGCTGTGAACACGATAACTCAAAAACGAATTGCCGGATCAGTTTAAACATTTGCACACAGGTATATACCATGAACGTGCAGAACTGGATTGAGTTTGGTACATCTTCGATTAATGATAATTAAATAATTCAGAAATTAATGCGCTTTTATTGAGCCAATAATCCTGCTGAACATAAAAACGAAATCGCGTGAATTTTGGCATATTGATCCGGGCAATTGTATACTTAATGTACATTGGCACATTACAGAGGTCAAATAAATAATGCATCTATAGCCCCCACATGTTTATGACCCCTATGGGACCCTGGACACACTTACTTTGGCAGAGAGCAATGAAACTTGGTACAGTGATTCTCCACAGTGTACCCAACATAAAATATTATTATGACCCCGCCCTACTACAAACAGGAAGTCAGGTATATTTGACAGCCTCTAACTTGTATGGGGCCATTTTCGCAGATATACACCTTGCTGTCGGGGACGACAGCACAGGCCTAGTTTTTATATTGTTAACGAGCAATTAAGAGCACCCGCCCCCAAACCATGACAAACATTGGAAGGGTCTATTGATATCGGCGAAACAACGATATTATGGAATCACGTGGCTCCGCGTCCGCAGATCCTAGCTGTGAACGTGATAACTCAAAAACAAATTGCCTGATCAGTTTCAACATTTGCACACAGGTACATACCATAAAGATGCGGAACTGTATTGATTTGGGTACTTCTACGATTAATATTAATTAAGTAATAATTAATAGCGGGCCAAAACTGTGAATGCAATAGCTCAAAAAGTTTTTACTGGATCTTTTTCAACTTTTTCACACAAGTACATATAATAAAGATGTAGAACTGGATTGAGTTTGGTTCTTCTACCATTAATGAATGTTAAATAATTAACAAAAATAATGTTTTTATTGAGCCAATAATCCTGTTGAAACAAAATCGCATGAATTTAGGCACATCCGGGCAATTCTATATTTAATGTACAAAGGCAAATTACAGAGGTCAAATAAAGATTGCTTCTATAGCGCCCCCATGTTTATGACCCCAATAGGACCATGGACACACTTACCTTCCTAGAGAGCAATGAAACTTGGTACAGTGATTCTCCACAGTGTACCCAACATAAAATATTATTATGGCCCCGCCCTACTACAAACAGGAAGTCAGGTATATTTGACAGCCTCTAACTTGCACATACTTTGCCCAATTAGGCTCAAACCTGAAATACCTAATTGAAATTGCCATTTTGTTTAGATTTTGATTGATTTTGCAGCCCTAATACGGTGTGTGTGTTTCAGGGAGTGGTGTCGGGGATCCTCTTGGTCACTCCTCATAAGCTCTTCTTTGACCCGTGTAAGAGCCACCCTCTGGTGAAGGAACATGGCTGTGAGGAGTATCTTCTGTCCTGCTCTGTGGACAGCCTAGCATCGGTTTCCTTCTATTCTGACATTTCACATGTTCACATCAACACTTCTCAGCAGAGGTCAGCCTTTACGCACTGTTTCTGAGCAGACAGAAATATCTAATTGCATTTTTTATGACAAATATTGCGATGGTGATTAGATTTTTTTATATTATTTTTAAAACCAGGATTCAGTTCACAGCACTTTTAAATCTGCCTGGAAGCATTACCACTTGAGAGAAGACTAGAATATTAACAATCACAAGCCTTTCAGGACATGTTTGCTGAGGTTAACCTAAAAGCCAAACAGGTTTTTACTATAAATTTTGCTTTGTGCAGAGAATACCAAATACAAACTAGGCCTGTTTATATCGGCGAAACAGCCCCATACGTCTGCCACAACTGGCACCAACTGGCACCTTAATCAGACATTGCTCATTAACATATAAAAATCCTTAGAAAACACACAATTATGAAGCCCTGCCCCCAAACCATGACAAACATTGGAAGGGTCTATTTGATTTTTTTTTTATTTGTCTGGATGTTTGTGAAGGATGTTTTTGCCAAATGTTGTAAAATTCCCTAAAACTACATTGTTCTTTCAGTCTATAGGGGGCGCTACAGAGGTAACTGCCATTATATTGGTCAGATGTGTTCAGGGCTGGGGAGTAATTAGGTGTTTCATGTTTGAGCCTAATCGGGCAAAGTATGTGCAAGTTAGAGGCTGTCAAATATACCTGACTTCCCCATTTCAATCCAAAATGGCCGACTTCCTGTTGTAGGGTGGGGTCATAATAATATTTTATGTTGGGTACAATGTGGAGAATCACTGTTCCAAGTTTCTGCAAAAGTAACTGTGTTCAGGGTCCCATAGGGGTCATAAACATGACAACTATAGAGGCATTCTTTATTATATCGGCGAAACGACGATATTATAGAATCACGACGGTCCGCAGATCCTAGCTGTGAGTTATTGCGTTCACAGTTTTGGCCCATAATTAATTCATTATATCGGCGAAAACAGCGTGTCACCGATATTATGGAATCACGTTGGTGTTCATCCGCGTCCGCAGATCCTAGCTGCAACATTTCCACACAGGTACATACCATAAAGACGCCGAACTGTATTGATTTGGGTACTTCTT
>JAVQKC010061005.1:0-12638 GCA_036025475.1 Philypnodon macrostomus
TACCTCTATAGCGCCCCCTATAGACTGAAAGAAGAATGCAGCTTTAGGGAATTTTCTAAATTTGGCAAAAACATTCTTCACAAACATCCAGACAAATCAAAAAAGCGATTAAGGTGCCCGTTGGTGACAGTTGTAGCAGACGTATGGGGCAGACGTATGGTGCAGACGTATGGGGCAGACGTATGGAACAGATGTATGGGGCCGTTTCGCCGATATACACCTTGCTGTCGGGGACAACAGCACAGGCCTAGTTCTTTTTTCATTTAATTTATTTGTCCATATGGCAGTAGGTTTGCTTACTTATAATCCACCGCTCCATCACTTCCATAGACAGATATTCACATGCCATCTGTAAAACACACATGCGTTCATTGTTCTACAAATTCAAAAAGTTAGAACTAACGAGTCTTTTGTTGTACTATACCACATATCAAATTCAACATTATTTCCATCATTAAATCTGTAAAATTATAAATTAATCAAGCCTACTTGTCTAAAGGTGAAAAAGTAAGAACGGTTATCATGTTTACTTTATCTTCAGAAGGTCATTTTACTGAGAAGAAGATACAACATTAATGGGAGTCTGTGCTTGCTCAATGACAATGCCACAAAAACACCACTGCCTTTCATAAGAGTCATTTAAATCCCAATGAGTGAGAATACAAAGATTGATAAAGTTGGTTGTTACTGTAAAAGGCAAGCTATTCTGTTTAGGAACGTGTCTAATCCACCTACAGAATGCTTAATCTTTTTTCATTGTTTTCATTGTTGTTTCTACCTACTGAGGGCCATTGCGCTGTGATTCCAATGTTTTATTTCAATTTTGTCTGAGTGTGTCAGGAGCAGAGGGCAGACAGGCTGGATGAAACATGGCCGCCGGAGCGCTGAGCAGGCTGAGGAGCTGGGCGCTGCGCCACATGTGTGTCAGGAGCAGAGTGCAGACTCACTGTATCACAGCAGGCTGGATCAAACATGGCCGCCGGCGCGCTGAGCAGGCTGAGGAGCTGGGCGCTGCGCCACTGCTCTGCCGGCAGGTTTCTGCGTGGGTACACTGCATTCAGAGACAACAGCGCCAATGTCACTGACTGGAAGCAGGAAGAAAAAAGTGTCAAAAGTAAGTATTTTACTGGTATTTCAGGTATCAATTGCACTGGGGCCAGAATCTCGAGGGGCCCCGTTGTGACATCAAACCCTGTATATTATTTGGGTAATTATCAGAGAGGTTTTAAATATTTATGAACAAGGGCTTTAGAGAGATCATTTTCCATATTTTCATTTGACTACACATCACAAAAATAAACCTATTTTACATATTCAACAATGTAAATGCAAGAAACTCAAGAGCTAAATTTTGGGGGTCCATTCTGAATCGTTGCCCTGGGGACCCTCAATACTATGTTACGCTACTGAATGTAAAGTCGAAATGTGTAAAAAATATATTTCTCTATTTACGTTCACTGGCATCTGTTAAATGCTATCGATGTAAATGCTTACTTTAGTGTGAGGGCCAAATTCTTCTGTAAGCTTCTTCCAAGGATGTTCGTACTCAACAAACATCTGCCCAAGTCGGGGGTAGGAAGGGTCACTGCAAGACACGAGAATAAAAATATATTGTATATTGCCTGCATATTTGTTATGCTGTGCAAATATGAAATGTTTAAATTATGAACATAATTGATGGAATAAATTTTGTTCACCTGCTGCCATTGATCATCTCGTGAGCGCAGTTGAACATTCCCACCAGGGCTTTCTTGTCATCGATACGAGACAGTATGACGATGACGGAAGTGTAGGTTATGATCAGGTCCAGGTAGCTCTTAGTGAAGTTAAAGTTAATGGCCTCACATAAAGGAAATACAATAGCAGATATAAATATGTTATAGTACAAATCATTGTTGAGCAATGTTTAGAATTTTCTCCATTTTGACATAGCTATGATTAAGTTATGTGCTTCTAAGCATTTAGTGATTCACAACGTATTGATTTGCCATAGGGTTTCACAATGGATGCCCTTCATGATACAATCCTCAAAATGTATTCGGGCTTGGGACCAATAGAAAAAGTGTGACTTATTTGTTTGTTTGTTAGGTCATAACACTGAATGCTTCAATTGATATAGGCAACATTAAGTAAAGTAATAATGCAGTATATTAAAAAACAGCTTCACATAAATCAAACTCTGCTGTGCTAAAAGACAACATGTCACTGGCAAAGTTGGATCCTCAAGATGCATTTTGAAAAGAATTGTAAACAGTGTCTTGGAACAAGTTCCATATGATTGTAATTTTTGGCAGTAATTTAGTTAGTCTTACATATAGCCCCAATTTTGCACAATCACATCACAAGAGAATAAGATCACAGTCTGGCTGGAGGACATTTCATAATGCATCAAATATGTCTATGTTTTTTAGATGAAACTGCGGCATGAGAGAGAGAGAGAGAATACTGGTCTATTTTACAGAATAGAAAGAGCAGAGCAGATGTTATGACCAGATGTTTCTAACAGATCCTCCCCCAAAATAACATAATACTCACAATATTAAAAAAGCACTGACAGGCATCTATTGTGTTGAGCAGCTCATAAACATGGTCCTGGAAGAACATCAGCGACAAATGAGATGCATAACATCTTTTTATTTTACACATTTCTCTGACCTTATTAAATCTATGCTGCTGCTATTTCCTACAAAAACATTATAATTTCCAGTCATGCCTAGCAGCGACCTCAATCACAGATTCATGCAAATATAATCTAAGGTGTAGCAACTGATGCACTGACCCAACTTTCCTCAATATATTTGGAATGAAATCAAGTGTTTTGTGTGCGAATAAACCACTTTGTATGTAAATGTATTCTGTATGCGTGCGTCAAGGCTATGCAGGCATAAAATGAATCTCTGTTCTTATCATATGCCTCATTAATTATCTCTATCTGTTGTTGTTATACCAGACACTTGCTTTGATCAAAATAGTTCAATACAATTACCCTGAACTCTATCACATCAAGAAAAGAGTCATAGTAGATGGATGTGGCCAAAAGCACTTCAGATTTCTGTTTCTGAATGCAGGATAGGCTTTGCTGAAATAAATGCACAGCTTGTGAATAAGGAACAAACATATTAATATAAAATCTGCAGCGTTAGTTATGTCGTATAGGCTTACAACAGTTCCTCTGAAGTCAATATTAGGGAATTTCTTGTTGATGTGTTTGATGGCTGGTTCCATGACTTTGTCGGTCAAAATGGCAGGCCGCAGTTTCGGATCTGCACATGTCTGAAATATTAATAATAATATATATAGTTATGATAATCTCACAGTTGTATTGTAGCGGAAGCATTTTGTAGCAGAAGCATTTGAGCCTGACCACTCACCTTGAACAATGACCATAAAATTAGTAATCTAATCTGAAAAACTACTACCTTTATCAATTTAAAAGCCTACAGTGATTACCAAATTAAAATTGTGTAAGCTCTGTCCAGCAACAATGCATAACATTCTCTTTAAACACAGGGTATCCTTTTTATGTTAAAGGTTCCTCCCACTATAAGTGAGTTGGTGAATGTAAATTTCAGAGTCAGAGTAATTAGCTGACCGAACTCTACTATGCTGTAACTCAGGCCATTACGTTGTGCAACAATACCATCATAATGTTACTATTCCTATACATTTTGGCATAAAGTTGTAACTATCCATCAGCTCAAATCCAGTAAGTCCTGATGCTGACTGTGAACATTTTAATCCTCCTCCCTCCATCATTTCCACTGCTAAAGTGACCTTGACAGTTTCATCCAGCTGCTGGTTTGCTGCTGTTTAGAAACTGGCAAGGCACTATCTCCACAGTAAGAAGTAAAAAAAAAAAAGAAGCAGCTCAGCAAATCTTGGCCTGGTGAAACTAGAAATAGCATTCTGCATTTGAATGAAAGCACACAGAAAATCAGTTTTGGGCATCACACTCGAAACAATTTCTGCCTATATTCTGTTTGTATGTGAAGAGGGTCACTTCCTGAACATGCCTGTATCGAGCATGCAAAATTACCAAACTGTTAAAAGTGAATACCTACAGAAATAGACAGTTCTTTTAGAAGCTTTGTTGTATGACCTTGTTAAAAACGTTACATTTTATAAACGGTACCATTACTAAGTATAGTCTTACTGACATTTGACAAGACTGACAGCTTAGAGTGACTTCCTGTTCACGCTTCCTTTTTGCAGAATGATACAGTGAGAAGCAAATGCTCATAAGGAAAGTTTACTAGCTTTTAAGTATACATAGTACTTTGATGTGTATACTGTAGCCTATGTAGTATGTGTAGAATGAAGCCAAAATATACATTTGAAGTTTTAAGCAGTTTTAAGTTTTATAATACTGAAATGTAATAAATGGTTGCCTAGATTTGTCTGTGCTTCATTGATAATTTGTTCCATGTCATTTTGTAACAGTTTGTGAATTCCATATTCCTGTTTCAATAACTCACATTTAAGTGTCAACATTTAAGTGAGACACAAAACTCAAGTTCCCTTTTCTGCTCTCGACGTCTCACTCTGTCCTTAGCTTCCTGCAGCTCCTCACCTTCTTTATGTAGTTCATGCGTATGAGCACCCCATTGCCCCGCTCATTCAGGATGGTCAGCTTCTCTGCCAGCTTCTGTTGATAGTCCATGGCTTCGGTCTGGCTGCACCTGTCGTCAAGGCCTGGGTCTCTCGCTCATCAGGCTCGTAGCACCCACAGCCCCACCCTGCCCCTGGGTCACATGGGGCTCATGGGGAAGTATCTTAGACTTTGTAATAAAAGAAAGAGCTTGTAATTGTTCTGTAATTCTTCTTTCCTGTTCCCTAACTGCACTAAATTTGTATTGCTGTGAAAATGTTCAATTCGAAATTCAATGAGTTACCAGTCACCAGCATATGAATTCAGTGCCTTTCCATGTGATAAGGTGCCAGATGAGTTTCACCAAACATAACATAAATTAGTTTTGAGGCCGTAAAAAACAGAAATGATTGACTTTCTCTTTATAAGCCATGTCAGCGACTTATCTTACATAATATTATCTAACCTAAATTATACAAAAATAAAAAATAATGAATTTCAAACAAACCAAATTGAAGACACAATTCATTTTATTGCCTTTGTTTCCACAAGATGGCAGTGTTTACTAACAGAAGGTCCTGCAGTAAAGTTGGCACATTCGACAATATTTGATATTACCACACAAAAAGGTCACATTAAGTTAAATGTGTGAATTTTATATTTAGAGAATTGTATATGAAGCTGCAGGAAAAGAGTTCAACTCCCTGCAAATAAACATGGAGTAGATGAGTCTAACACTCATTAATTCAATACTACAGCTAATTCATTTCCAGCTCTGTCATCTGAAATTGAACAGTGTGAATATCCAGTGATGCCTCCTCAAAAGCATACTTCAACACCCACACTACTCAAGACCCCTCTACTCTCCTTCGTTGTAATTACCTGTCGACTGTCAAGTAAACTACAAGTTGTTTGTCAAGCAAGTGTTGTTTACTGATCCCCGCTAAAGGTCCTGTTGGAATTTAGGCTGAAGTTGAAGAAGGAGGATGATTTATGTAATGAGAGGCACTAAAGTTAACCACAGCCAGAGCGGGGAAACCAAATTAATGACTGGTGTTAAATGGACAGAGGATAACCTGTTAATTATTTCCCTATTGGCGGAGGCACAGAGCGCGGGAGACATGTTAACAAGGCTGTCTGGGAAAGCAGACAAAAGCACATGTGAAGAGGAGGAGGAGGAGGAGGAGGAGGAGGAGGAGGAGGAGGAGGAGGAGGAGGAGGAGGAGTGGGAATAATGTTAAAGGAAGGACTGAGTTACTGTTTCTGAATCAGGGGTGACATGCAAAGTGATGCTTTCTATTCAGCACTGTTTAGGAATCAGTAACTTTCCCCCATCAAGTGGATGGGATCCGTAATGAATTAAAATGTAAAGCCAGTTCTTGACTGATATAAGGCAGGTGACATGTTTAGCAGTTTTGGCAAATCTACACACAATCTTTGAAAAGATCCTTTCTGTGTAAACAGAATAATAATAAGGTTCATATAAGAAAGTTAACTTTATCACATTTGAATGTATGGGTGACATGCTACAATCCAGAAGTGTTGAATATGGACTATGCCTTGAGATAATGGTTTCTTCCAGTGAGTGATTGGTCTGGGGTATGGGGAAGCGCCGGCTGCAGCCCAGATGTCAGCACACAGATAGCACAGACTGTATAATAAACCACATTTGGATTGAATATTCAGCTGCCATGCTCATGATATCTGCCTACTATCATGGCTACCTCAGTACACAGTATCGAAATGTATAAATGTAAGTGTTTGATATAATAAAAACTGGGCATCAGGCAATTGTAAAGTGATTAACCGATCAGCAGCTCAATTTGTAGAAAGAGACGGACACAAAGAAACGTTCCTCTTTAGATCTTTTTAATATGGCTACTCTCCACAGATAAACACACTGTATTCATCTCTTGAATAATGGGCAACCAAATGTAGCCTTGTTGTCAAAGGTAATTTCATCACCAAGTATGTTACAGGGGCTGTAAAGTTTATTTGCCCACCACAAATTCTGTCACATTCTGTTAAACACTGACAAAGCTGATTGCCTCAGTCTGCCTTTGGCTCTACAAATGAACATGCTTTTCCCTTTCAAGAAAATTGGTGTGAATCCGGCTCCGGGCTATAGCTCTATACAGTGTGTAATTATATATCTAAATGGTTAAACATATACAGGAGGCATTCTTTCATGGCACGTCGGAACATGGTACGAGCATGGGAGATGAGAGAAACACAGTCCTGATGAAAAAGACCAAATAGTATTGAGAGACAGGAATAACATGCATAACTAGTGCCCGAAGGTACCAGTAAACAGACACAGTATGTAAGGAGACATTTCATTTGCCTCATATGCGAGAGAGGGCAATATAAAAGGCCAAATGAAACTATAGAGGCCCTTAAAACTGAAGCTTTACTGTGTCCTGGCAGGAATTGTGCTGTACCCACGCTCAATCCTGCACACACAAGACTACTCTCTTTCAAGAAGACGTATGTTTTGTATTTCGAGACTACATTGGTTCTCCACGGTGAAAAATGTTTGAACTAGCCTTGATACATGTCTCTTTTGTGAGTTAAAAACAATGGCCACAATTCACAGCCGCAAAAGTTACTACAAAAGTTTGCTAGAAAAGGATTTGGAGTTGTTTTGTGGTTTTCCAGCCAGTGCCCAGACTTCCTACAAACATGAGCCCTGTGGCAAATGAAGAGTCATGCACAATTCAGCCTGCACTCTTTTACAATTAGTGTGAACTACTTACAATAAAGAGCTTAAAACAGCTGAGGCTTGAGGGCTTTCAGGCTCAATGAAGTTTTCTGTGCCATAGTCTCATAGTTCAGTAAGTAAGAAATGTAGTTGCTTTATAACTTAATAAACATATGAACCAATAAGACCAAGGCATAATCAACACCAGTGAATCATTTCTATAATGTGATAAACAGAGGTGGGTGGTACTCAGTTACAGTTATTTGAGTAACTTTTTAAATACAATGTACTCCATAGAGTTGCTTTATTGTGCAATACTTTTTACTTTATCTTGAGTAATACAATTTTAAATTATTGGCTACTCTACCCACCTCTGGTGATAAATATCAGTCTTTATAATGTGTCTAATATTGAAAGGGTATATAAAGCACCGTAGGGTATGAACCAGTTGAAGCATGAGGTGACTTTCTGCCATTCCTGTAACCTTTAGGACCCGCCCCCTTTTGATGTGTGTTTGCATATGAGAAACATCAATCTGATTTCCCAGTGTTGCTGATGTTCCAGGACCATCATTCTAGTTGTTGGTCCAGGACATTCTTTTCAATTAACCTTCACCCTAACCTAGCACCCTAACCATGGCCCTGACCCTAACCTTAACCAGTTGGTATTCTAGCCCCAACACACCTGACACAGGGACCAATATAACACCCTAACCATGGCCCTAACCCTAACCTTAACCAGTTAATATTCTAGCCCCAACACACCTGACGCAGGGACCAATATAACATCCTAACCATGGCCCTGACCCTAACCTTAACCAGTTGATATTCTAGCCCTAACACACTGAACACAGGGACCAATATAACACCCTAACCATAGCCCTGACCCTAACCTTAACCAGTTGATATTCTAGCCCTAACACACCTGACACAGGGACCAATATAACACCCTAACCATGGCCCTGACCCTAACCTTAACCAGTTGATATTCTAGCCCCAACACACCTGACGCAGGGACCAATATAACACCCTAACCATGGCCCTGACCCTAACCTTAACCAGTTGATATTCTAGTCCTAACACACCTGACACAGGGACCAATATAACACCCTAACCATGGCCCTGGCACTACCCCTAACCAGTTAAATTCCTGCCAAAGCCAATTTTAATATTGGTCCTGGAACATCAGCAACACAGGGAAATCAGATCAACCTGAATCTTTAAAGCCTTGAGGTCTGTCTTCTTACAACCTGTGTATAATTAATAATTCATAATGTTATAATACTTGGCTACAGCAGAAGCCCACATGTGCTTAAATTAAGGAGAACGCAGATGTTAAAAAATCCACATGGCCAATCTGCAAATCCTCCGCTGCTCGCTGACAGATCAGGCCTTTATTGATGCCACTGATTAATAAAAAGGACATGGATTTGGTGGATTTATTAGACTAGACATGTGTTTGCACAGTGGAGCTGGAGGCGTGCTGATGCTGTGGTAGGTTCTCTATTCATTTGTTGCATGTCCATATCAGTCCTCATAGTGACAGGTTCATGTTTAAATGATTCTTTTGGACCCTTTAGTGTTTTGTGCAGTGGTCTTTATTCATATACATTTACAAGGAGCAGGAGGAAGGAGGTGCAATTTAGATGCAGCCATCAATGTTGTCGTAACCTAGTTCTTGGTGGTCATCCTGTGGCCAGTGCGAACACGAGCAAACATTTTTTCTTGGGTCTGGGGCTGAATAGGGGGTGGGGGCTTCCTAGTACTTAGTTCTTGTGACTTGTATGTGCGAAAACGCCTATGGATGTACTAGGGAGGAGACAATCATGTATGTTTTTGATGGCTCACTGTGCAGTTTTTGGCTTTCAGATCTTTTATTCCCAGATGTGGCCCATATTACGTTCAACATACTATACCTTTTTCATTGGGTTTTAGCTTGTATACCAATGTTTAACAAATAGAAGATGAACAGAATAAAGATGCTTGCACAGAGTCATGAACTTACATGAACTATATAATAATTGACTCTTTTAAGCTAATGCTTGTGTGCCAGTGGGCATCCCAGTAAATGAAGGGACCTGGCAACACATCAGAGACACAAGCACCAGTCGCTCATGGGTTTACCTACAGGTCACTGAGAATAAGTGAAGAGGGAGGCGACAGTGCATTTTGAAAGATGAAGTCAGACACTAATCCTCAAAGCTGGAACTAAGGTTGCATCTCTTCACTTTGAGTTCAGAGGCTTTGGAGGTTGCCCCAAAAATCAGAGAAAATAAAAGCTCTCAAATGTCAAAAGTGAACGAAGGATAAATCATGCTTTGAATGAAGCGTTGGTGTTTTTTTAAAGAAGTCGTGAAATGTGAACAGTTATCCAATGGCTGCTCCTTTACAGATGGTAAGGCTATTAGCACTTTGCAAGATTTCCCAAAATACAGAGAATGTCATCTGATATCACTGAGGGCTCATGTGGGTTTGTCTGCTTAATGAAACACATTTAATACTGTATTATGGGACACTTTGAATAAAAAGAAAAGAAAGTCAGAAAATAATTTCAAGTAGTCTTGGATTTCTTCAAAGCCTGTGAATTTTTTTGTTTGTTTTCCTTCTGTTTCCCCCTCTGTCCCGCTATGCTCTGGCAGCTCTGAGCCTGTCAGGGCTCATTTAGCAAGGGTGGGTCCCTCCACTGAGCACTGCACTTCCAGAGACAAATTGGACCTTTATTAATGGGACAGTTTCAGCCACGTAAATCCCTCCCCCTCCTCTCTTTATTTTCCAGCTGCTTTACCTCACTCACTGTGGGAATCACAATTCTAACATACAGAAATAATACAGCTCTTTGGTCACACTTAAAAACTAACCTTTGTTACCTTTGATACTTTTGCATCAGATGTGTCCTTTATTCAACACAGGGGACCAAAAATCATGAAGCTCTGGTGAAAAGAATGTAAATTGCTCACAGATGGATTGGCCCTACAACGGAAGCAGGTCAGCTGTCTGCCAACAGCTCAGCTGGTATTACAGATTAAATAACACACTTGTTTTTCCAAATTTTTCTTTTGAAACAGTTTTTTGCCACAACCAGAGTGTATGTAATATACAATATTACACAGAGTGTATGTCAAACATTTAAAAAATAACACTACTTTAGCTGTGCATGTGTATGATATGTGCATGTGTATGATACTCATAGCTGGATGCTCAAGGATGTAAATTAAAAGGGTGAAAGAAAAGTAAAAGAAGCTACTGTATATGTACAGAATACGTATAATGCTAGTGTAAGTGAAGTGTCATTTACATTGTATTGTGTCAGTGCCTTTAACATCATATACTTAATGACTCTTGGCATCTTTTCATTTAAGTCTGATTTTCCACTCTGCCTGGCTCTCTTCTCATCTACCCCGCTGCCTGCCAGAGTGTCTCGTCATGAGTACAGAGTTAAGGTATGCCAAAAGGAAATAGCTCTAGCAGTCATGCATCCAAACCTAAGAGCAGACACAGAAAGGCTCATTTTTTTCAAAAAAGCCTCAAACAGCTCTGACTGATTGTCCAGGAGAGGTGCTAGTCTATAAATGGGTCTTGGTGCAGTCATTATTGCTCATACTCACTAGATGTCAATGTATCTCTCATATGGCTTAATTTTGTGGAATCTATTGAGTTAGATTACTACTAAGGCGCTATACCTCTCTCATTACAGTGATTATGTCAGTCAGTGCCTGTAGGTGGCGCAGTCAGTGCTTGGACCTGTCTATGAGGCCATTGTATCAGTGAGGTAAAGATAGCATCTCTCAGCGGACATCACCTCCACAGACACAAAGTGGCCAGTGTTCCCATCCAGTCGCCCATGAATGAGAGCTCTGCAGTGGCATGACATGCTCCTCCTCATAACCCGCATTCTCTATATTTAAGTTCTGAATTTGATTAAATCTATTCTGCCTGGCTGATACATCTTCAATTTGCACCATTTGTTTCTGAAATATGCTTTTTGTTGTTGAAAATCACAACATATACAGTAACTCTCTGCAATTATGTCAAGTCATAGTCACAAAGAGAATGTATAGACCTACAATTATACAGACTTGTCGGTTGTCTGCCAGAGTGGGTGTCTGTTTCTATGGTAACAGAGAAGGCGAGCCCAGGTGTGTAATAATCTGTCATCACGTCTGAAATGAGGAGCGGACTGACGTGAAAATTGTCTCAGAAGATGAAGTCTGTTCATGAGCTTTCTCTGCATCATTGTGTTGTTATTACTATCCCCAAACAGGTAATATAATTTATCTTACAGTACGGTAATAATATCATACAATACATATTTTTTTATTAATAGTTTATGTCACCTATATTTACCATTTCCTGCCCTTGTTGTTCCAGGTTATGCAAGTTTATGCACAGTATTGGTGGAAAATGGCTTTATAATTAGAATTTGGAAGTTAGCTTGAAAAGATAAACCATTGAGTTAAAAAGTATTGCGGAAATGTGTCCCCAACAGCAATGTGTATATCAGTAAAATGGCCCCATACGTCTGCGACAACTGCTATGGCATCAACGGGCACCTTAATCAGTTTTTATATTGTTAACAAGTAATTAAGAGGCCCCACCCCCAAACCATGACAAATATGTAAAGGTCTATTTTCTATCTGACGATGATTCTTGATTTCTCTGGATGTTTGTGAAGAATGTTTTTGTAGTAAATTTCCCTAAAACTACATACTTGTTTCAGTCTATAGGAGACACTATTGAGGTAACTGGCATCAAGGGCCGGGGGGTCATTAGGTATTTCAGGTTTGAGCCTAATCGGGCAAAGTGCAAGTTAGAGGCTGTCAAATATACCTGACCTCCCAAATTCAATCCAAAATGGCCGACTTCCTGTTTGTTGTAGGGCTGTCATACACAAAAATACCATAAAACACGCAGAAAAGGCTGGAAAACTTGACACAAGGGAACAAGACAATCAGGCACAGAACAGGGGAGAACACACAGCTTAAATAGGTGAGACAATAAGGCACATTAGGGGCGGGGCAAGCAATCACAGCGGAGGGAAAACACACAAGGGCAGGAAGTAAATCTGGAAGCACACAAGAGATAGATACATGTCAAAATAAAACGGGAAACAAACATAACTTAAACAGATGAACAGGACCTGACAAGAATAAGATAAGTATAAGTGAATAATGCAAAGTTTTTACTCACATTTGAAAGTGCTGTGCAGTAGCAGCAACAGGGGTGTTGTCACTAACAGTCACTGCTTCAATATATTTGGGTTCCTTGCAGATTTTTCCTGGATATTCCTTTTGTAGACTGCTCAGATTCTCCCAGTCTCCTGTTCCACTGGGATTGTCGCGGTCAAACCAGT
>JAVQKC010061033.1:0-14872 GCA_036025475.1 Philypnodon macrostomus
TGGTGCGTCTGAGGGCCTGCTGGTAGCTGTCTATGCAGCAGTAGTGCAGCTCCAAACAGGCCGGTTAGCAGGCTAGATGATACGTGTGCAGCTTCAACGGCACCGGGAAAAAAGGTAGAATATGTAAAAGGGGGGTTTGGAGAGTGTATAAAAGTTAGATCCAAAGGTGTTGATTCACTTCTACTTCTGCGGTTGCTTTTTATTTTGTTCCTGTTTGGACGGCATATTTGACTTGTTTGTTCAATATTTTTTGAGCATTCAATAAAATATACTTTTGCTACTTGATTACCACGGCTCCAATGGTCTTTTCTCCTGCTGTTCGTGCTGATCATCGTAGGACCAAAGGACAATACCAACAATAATTGACTTTTCCAGTAAAGCTGAAAATTGCTTAAAGACTTGTTTTCTGATCGGACGCGGTGACCAAAAAGTGACACGACATAATCTCCACAATTATGAGGCATGTTGTGTAGTATACCACAGTGCTGTCTCTTCTCTTATCATGCAGCCTCTTAGATGTGTTTGACACTTTTGCTGGTTTGTCCCGGTCCAGCTCACAGCTTGGTCTGAAGAACAAAAAGAAAGATTAAAAGATTATGCTCAGTTAATATCACTGTATTATAATAATAATAATACTTGATGGCACAAACCTCTTGAGAGTCTTGTCTGGCTGTAAGTAGTTACCTATGATCGAGCCCTTCTTCTGCAGACTGCTTTCGTTTGGAGGCTAGTGTGTGTGCAGTGAGGCAGATGAATAATGACCATCAACATTATCATAAATATAAGAATCATAAATGTAGTTGAATGTGTTTATAGACATTGTATTGTGTCCAATCAGCACTTTATTCTGTTGGTAATTCAGTCATTTATAAGAATCACATCTCATTTATCAGACACATATATAAATGTTAATGTTAGCAGAAGACTGAGCGTCACTGTGTTATAAATGTTGTGGTATGGATGTGTACAGGATAAATAAACAATATAATATTAGTTTTTTTATTCCATGCTTGTTAGGCACTTGGAACATTTGGAAAGTAAGCATAAATAAACATTGTCTCTATGCAAATAACTAAAGGTTTCACGCTCAGCTCCAATTCTTCACATAAACAGTCATTTTGAGCTTTTGATTAGTGCAAATCCTTCAACAACTGTGAACAGTGTTGAGGCTGTTTCTTTACATTGAGGTCAGCTTTCCGTTCATAAATATTTGTATTACTAAATACAATAAGATAAATAAACCCATATAATACTTAACTGCTTTTAACGTCACATTTTCCAACTGACCACTTGTAGAAAACAAAAACATGCTGATGGCAAAATGTGTGTAAGCATTCTGTTCAATGAATAACCCAACTCCACCCAAAACCTCAGTTTAAGGTGGATAATGCTGTGTCCAGGGCTCCTCACAGATATACTGATTTAAAGGGACAGGAGTGAGTACAGGGCGTCTCTGACTAACCCTCCTCTGAGTCTGCAACCGGGCGTCCTTCTCATCCCTCAGCGTCTTGTTCATGTCCCTAACACACACACACAGTAGGATCAGCACTTTACAGCAGGGAGGACATTAGTCAAACTCCTGAGTCATTACCTAAGAAGCTCGAGCTGTCTCATCAGACTGTCCTTCTCCTTCTGCATATTCCTCGACACCTTCAGAATATTTCTGTGGCAAAACAGACATACAATATCATCATCACCCACTTGTTTATCACACCTTACTTAACTGAGTATAAATACATTCTTTGAAACACAATTGTAGTCCTATAAATCTAACTTCAATTGTCTTATCAGCACATCCTGACTCCTAAATGACCTAATGACCTCTGTTTTGCCTGTTGTTCCTGGACAGCGCTCTCCTGCAGGAGACAGAGTTGGCTCAGTGACGTCTGCAGCTGCTCTCGGCTGCTCTCCAGCTGCTCTTGTAGCTGCACATTCAGACTGCGCAGCTGCTGGTTCTGGTCCTTGATTCTGGCCTGTTCACAGCTAAGCTGCCATAGTCTGCCCTCCATCTTTGAACACACACACATCTGTTACAACCATAAAACTGTACAAAGAAATTAGCCTTGAATAAAAATGACACCAAAACCTACCTCTTTCTGTTTGCCCAGAGTAACTTCCAACTCCTGCTCACGAATCTTTAACGCTTCCTCAAGTTTTTGGCCTCTCTGCCGCAGTTTAATGCTATCCTTGGATTTTATGTGTAAAAAAAATATGAATATAATTACTAAAACTGACATTTGTTTTAGATTAAATTGGTCAGGAAGGAGTCATTCATATCTGTACCTCTGCTGAATGTTTTTCTCTTTCTTCTCTCACTTGGTTCTCCATTTCTTCATATATGGAATGGACAATCTGATCATGTTCAACTTCTCGTCTAAAACCAAACATCACCTTACAGTAAATGTTGTATGTTAAATAAAGGTTTTGTGAAGTGATGGTCGACCTGCGCAGCGCATGCTCCAAACTGTCCCTCTCTCTGAATGAGTCCTGCAGAGTGGACACGGCCTGTGACAGCACCCGCTCCAGCAGACTCAGCAGCACCGACCTGTCCTTCTCCAGCTCACACCAAAGTCTGCACAGCTCCTGATGACTACGACCAAGCAGGCAGTAGACAAGAGAAGGGTTATCTCATATTTATCGTAGAAGTACTGATTGTATTTGCCATTTCACAATTACAAAATACTGAATAGACAATTTGATTTCACTGAAAATGTTGTCCAGAATATATTTACTAAATCTCACTGACAAAAATGTATGCATTGCTCTGTTGATTATGTAGTATTAGTTTGATGACAAATATGGGTTTTGCCATGAATAAAGTAGTTACTTCACCTGCTTTTATGCAGAAGGACCATGAAGTGTGCTTGGGGTAGTACTAAAGGTTTTCTTGGGCATACTAATGTGTTTAGTTTGAGCATGTGTTTGTGAGTGAAGATACCTTTTGAAAAGTTTATCAGCACCCAGCTCAGTGAGTATGTTCACAAATCTTAAAGCTGCTGCGTCATGGGACCAGTCCATGTGCTCTGTAGGGTCCTCCTCCGGTTCACTGTCATCGACAGTGTGAGGCAGCCCTACCAGCTCTCCTGTGGATCACACGCTCTCAGAACTCCTGCTTTTGTCTAAATGGGATGTTCGTCGGTCAGTGCACTCACCCAGGCCTGTGTTGAACTCCGCTGGGGTCAGGAAGCCGTTGCTATCTCTGTCCAGGCTCTCAAACACTGTTTCTAGCTGCTCAGGTGAAAGTGGGACCTCACCTTGGAGTCTCTACACAAGCACAAGGACATAAAGTACATAAAGATGTGTATATAATAGTGTTATAAAGGTTTTACCATTATTTTGTTAATTCTACTTCCTTATTTTCCAACCTCACTTCCTGCTGCACACACTGGCCCATTCCTAATTAACTTAAACGCTTCTAAACCAGCAACAGGTTTCCTCAGGTTTCTTCATTCTACTATATTCCTTTGTGTATTTTATTCAGAGCATGCACTTTCTGGGTTATACATAAAGTGGTTTTGTTGTCATAGTTAAATAAAATACATTTTAATGAAATTGACTAAGATTAAACAACTTTAACTTTAAATTACATATTGTGCTTTTGACCTGCATGTCCCGTTTGGTGATGAAGCCTTTGCCCTCTTTGTCACACAGTTCAAACAGCTCCTTGGCTTTGCCCATGACCTCCTCCTGTGGGCTCAGGGGAGCATTCTCCTTACTTAGGGCCCATGCCGGCCTAGGACTTGCGGGTGGCAAGACTCTCATTCTGGGGCTGGCTGGAACTGCTTCACCACTGCCCTGCCCCATCAGCACCTCACCATCCTTCAGCCACCTGGACATTTCTCTGCAAAAAAGGCTTCCAAGTTTATTGCAAATGTATTATTATTGAAGTATGACCATTCTTAAAATGCACATCACCAGTTTAGTTACATCATCATACTATACATTGTGAGTGACCTTTTACAGCCACAAACTCCCAAAATAGTAAAGGCAATAAAAGCCATTATTATAATATTAAAAATTGTTATACACATGTATTGTGCATTGATAGTAAAGTAATTGAATACCTTTGTTGTAGATCAGAGACACAGGCTCTTCCCTTTTAGTGTGAGAAGGTATTTTGAGATAAGTGTTGTGTGTGTGTAACTCCCTCCTTTGTCAAACATAAAGAGCTAACCAAACTGTGACTTGTGAGCGTACACATAATCTACAGCTGTTACCACCAGATCACAGATGTCACAGGGCTCCGGGTAATACACTGCTCAACCAACCCACTACTATACACTGGAATATTGGATTATTTCCCAATAATGAGTTCAAATGTTAATGGAGGTATGCAAGCATAAACATATGAGTCTGCTGTTGCAAAAAAACATTACTAAGAGTGTTTTAGAGGGATTAGTGAAGTAGTGTTTACCCAGGATGTGTAAAGGACAGAACAGGATAGAGTCATGTGAGGAACCTTACTGCACACCTCACATCAGGGCGGAGGAGAAGCAAATGGGGCATTTGCATGTTTGCATTCAAACCAAAACCACAATTGTAAACAAATTTCAAGAACATGAGTCTATCTCTTAAAACAAATCTGTTCTATGGGACAGGGTGATAAAAGCTCAGATAGGATCCCCTAAAGTCATATCCCTGAGTTAAAAGCAGCTTTGAAATCAAACATGGCTACTGTAACAGGTAAATATGAACATGGTCTCTTGTGTCATTCTCACATAACCTGATAGTAGTTAGTGACTGGAGTGATTTGAACACTTCCTTATATCACAGTTGATAAGAGGCCTGCGTAAACAATGTGTTAGGATTCCTTTATGTTTAACAGGATTCTAATTGGCCACAGCCACACCAAAGGTCAAATAAACGCACACACCTGATAACCAGGGTTATATGTGGTGAAGAGAAAGTGCTCTAATTATCACCGTTTACAGCTTCAATGTGTCAGACAAATACTCTGTTACATATGTACACGAACATAGTTGGGGGAAAATCCTCTATTTAACACTTAAGTGAAATGAGAATCCATGGTGAAGTAAAAAGCTGTTGAAACTATTTCAGACCCGCGGAAAAAAGCTAAGAAACATTCAATATTTAAAAAGACAAATACAAATTCCGACACTGGCACAACCCGTTTGTTTGTCTTTTTAAAGTTGGTAAAGTTAAGCTACAATTGAGCCTTCTCTGTTTTCCAAATAAGCCATTTTTATTCATTGTCAAAGTGGTCTATCGTAGTAGAAGTCAAACTTACCTCCACAGCATAGGCAGGTGTCCACTACCTTTGACACACTGCTACTGAGTTCAGCCACGAGGGGGCAGCACTAACCCGCTAGTACCGTAATGTTTAGTGTAGAAATCTCGCCAAATTTTAATCCCACAAGATCACACCAAAGACAGCTGAAGCATTCTGACGTACTACTGCCATTTGGTTATTACTTTAAGTTTTAACTGTTTTTGATTATGTCTGTTTTGATTGTTTTTTAATAGCATACAGGCAAATGGAAACATTTATATAAATGAAATTACGTGTTTTGTATGCCATAATAAGATTAGTTTAATTACATATTTTGTTTTAAGGGTGATGATTGATGTGAACTTTTACAGGGGACATTACGGTAATGTGTGGCGTTACCATGGAATTTACGGAAATACATCGGTGGCCGCTAAAAACCAGAGCTCGCGCTTTCAGTTCTTGTTGGCTTCGTTGATAATTGGATATTCAGCTATTGTCTTCGCGTTTAAGGTGATTTTTTTAATATTGTTAATCTTTGAGTTTGTTATACTACCGCCTCATCCACATTGTGCTGTTTCAAATGTCCCCGTCTAACTGGAGGGAATTCCCTGAAACTCAAATCTGTGTGTTCCTGCCAAATTCAGTGATTAACTTGGGTTAGTAGAAGTGAGATTGATAAACAGACACTTATTACCCGTCTGATAGATTATGTCAACACTACCGTCACGGATAGATTAGAAAGGTGCAAATAAGGAAAAGTCGTGTACCACAACAACAAAGCAGATATGTTTGTGTCTGCTGAGGTCAGATTGTGTAGTTAATCCAAGGTAACCTTTTATAATGACCCCAGTTACATTTGGTGAATTGAGTGTCCGAGACAACCCCAGGAGCATGTACGGCCATGTACACATTAGATTTGTTTCGTTGTGTCTGTCTCTCTATGCAATTCAACACTTCTGTGTCTCCACAGCAGCTGAAGAAGGGACAAAGAGAAGATGAGTCTTTTCACGGTGGGGATTCCAACATGGAGGATTTAAAACCGCCACATTTTGGAAGCTGCAGCCTACAAGATTTTGTAGAACAGCTTTTTTTGTTGTGTATCAAAGGCATCCACCAGTGAGGATGACGATATTTGAAAGCAGCAAGCAGCAAGTTTTACCCCCCAGAAGTCTGTCTTGATTTTTTTTCTTCAGCGTGTCCTAGTACAATCAAGATCTCAGACCAAGCAGCTGATTGTGTGTAATTCAAGTGCAGTGGTGGACACATTCACTGAGGATGCTACAGACTGGGAACTACTCCCTGGTGCTGCTGATCCAGCTCACTCTGTTGGCCTATGACCTGTTTGTGAACTCCTTCTGTGAACTTTTAAGAGGAGCTCCTGTCATCCAACTTGTGCTATTTATGTAAGTGGTGTTCAACTTATCTGCGTCTATTGTTCAGTGATGATTATACAGGAAGAGAAGTCTTACTGTTACTACATTAACAATTACTTTATTAACGTTTTTTGCAGAATCCAGGACATTGCCATCCTTTTCAACATGATCATCATTCTGCTGATGATGTTCAACACGTATGTCTTCCAAGTGGGACTGGTGTCTCTGTTAATTGAGCGTTTCAGAGCCCTCCTTGTGTTCTCATCTCTTTATCTGACTCTCAGCATCTGCCTCCACTGTTGGCTGTTGGTACGTGGCCTCACATAATATGTACTTTTTATCAAATGTAATGACGTAGTACATGCAGTCTGTACTGTGTTATTAATTTTCCCCCAGAATCTGAGATGGATCGAGTCAGACCGGTTTGTTTGGACAGATGGTCTTCAGGCTCTCTTTGTGTTTCAGAGGACAGGTGTGTTATCTATCTGTGACACAGATTCTGAAGGCTTGAATACAAATTATTATATTCATGTTTTCACGTCTTTTTGCCCACAGTGGCCGTGTTGTATTACTACTTGTACAAGCGCACAGCAGAGTTTATGGGAGACCCAAAGCTCTATGAGGACTCATTGTGGCTGCGCGATGCCTTCTCTAAAGCCCGGCAATGAATAAACGTTTACACAAGATAAGATGCATCATATCATATGGATTATTGCAAGTTTTCCAGCAGCACTACAGACACAGCTGAGGAAGTAGTTATGTGCTGGAGAAGGGTAGAAGTAAGTCACTCACCAAAGCCCAACCTCAGCTGGATCTTTCTCTCTAATATGGCCTCACACCCTTCTACAAATGACCTGGACACCTTTACTGGTGTTTGTATTGACTACCAACAATCCAATGGACAACTTGCTTTTTTTGGGCCTTATTCAGTCTTTTTTATCACATTTTTCTATTTTATACTGACACTATGTGACCTTAATGATTGTTTTATTAAATGATACCAGTGTAATCCTGGTGTAATCCTTCATCACTGCGTTAGTCTGTATTAACCCGCAGACAAGGTGAACCAGTCTGCTCTATTTTTAACACAAAGATTAATGAAGGATTGTGGTGTTAAGGACCATTAGGGAAAGGACAGAAATAACACTCTATTTTTTACAGTTGTAGTACTACTTACCATTCCAACCTGGTGGGTTTGTTTCTTCAAATTAAGTATTCAACTTAAAATATTCATAGTTTAAAATTTTAAACGTTCAGGGGTTTGTTCTGTTACTCATTCATCCAGTTCTATGTACTATAATATAGCATAGTATATATAGTAACACAATCTAGTAACTATATTGTTCCAATTCTTCAGTCAATATGTAGTTTCTTCAATATGCCTACTATCTCTTTCTATCACTTTGCCCCACAGGCTGGCATTTAAAAAGGACCTTTTCAGATTGAACATCAGCATATTAGTCTTACATGTGTCCCTTTTTATAGCTATGGTTACGACTCACAACTATATATACGTAGTTGCATTCATATGAAGATCATTTAGTAGTACAAGATGCACCTTCATAATGCAGCAATGTAGCTGGTGGATGTAAAATGAGTGCATTGGTTTGTTACTATACTAGAACTAGACAACAAGTAACTAATATTTACACATTTGTTTAATCTTTAGCATTCAAATCTGGGGCCAGTGAGAGATTGAGTTTTTTTGATTGAAGGTTGGCAGGATTCCATCCATGGCTTTTGTAAATTTAACTAAAAATGAACAACCATCAAACATTAAACGGCACAAAAATAGTACAAATGTGTTGTTTATTAAAGGAAAAACAGTCCTTATGATCCCAAAACAATGTCAGTGCAGTCCCATCACATTTCAGATCCTTTCCAAGAAAATGTGTCGTCTTCACACAAACACTAGAAAAAAAAGAGAGCTGTTACACAATGTATATTAATTCAAGTACATGTATATTTTAGACTGCAATTTTACCTTCATACATAGATGCCAACCCAAAGCAGCAGAAACAGCACACCAAAGCCCATAAAGAGAGAGGCCACCAGTGAGATGAGCAGCTCCTTGTAGACATCCCTGGTGTACTTGGTGGATGTGACTTCATAACTGGGCAACAGTTAAGGTAAACATTTAAAACTTCCCATTTTGTGATCTGATAAGACGTATTTCATTCATAGTGTCAAATAAATAATCAGTATCATAATAATCAGTAACTTCTTGACTTGACTTCACAACGCATTTACAAGGTAGGACAAAACATACATGGAAATATAAATACGGTCTAAAAACTTCTGGCTGTTCAACCTTCATTTAAACACACAGTACGAATAAGGATACACAAAGAACCAGGCGGTGAAGAACATGCCAATAGCCAACAGGACCACGGTGAGGTGCGGGAACACAGCTGGGTTCACCGGGCTGGTGTACCGGGTCATGGCCTCCAGTTCCTGCGGTCACAGACAACATCATTAGGGACTACAGAATTGGTTTACACATTCACTCTTAAGTGGGGTACGATGGAATAATAGATTTTGCTGACAGGGATTTTGACAAGATTGCTGCAGAAAGTGCATACGACGCTACGTGTTGACACTCGCAGTCGCACTGTACATTCCCGTATAACAATGGAAAAAAGGACTGCATCTAAAGCTGGTGTGTTACATATATAATAATTACCATTTTTATAAGGCTTTAGTCCAGCTTCGACGATCCAAAATGAAAAAGCCACGTACTACTGACTAGGACCACTTCCTGGATACGCCATGACGTAACAACGACGTACTTTAGTTTCCTCCAGAGCCGTAAAAAAGCGGCGTATCTCTCTAGTTTCCTCGGTGCGGTGTGAAAATGCAACTCACACATGTTCCTAATTCAACTTTTGTATGCATCAAGTTGATAAATAGAATACCTTCAATATACAGGTTCAATATAAATCAGTGACTCAATATTATGTAGGCTACAGAAAATACAGAGACGCTGATTAATTTAACTATCAGACACCCAGATATCGCAGACTTGCTTTTACATCATTCATTGTAAATAAATAGCCTAGGTTTATTTTTATTTATTCTCAGTAAGGCACAAGATGTAGCGTCTTTTGTAAATGTGCTATAAAATGTTTTTATTTGACTAATGGATTTATCTGACATACGTTCAGGCTATTTGGCGACTGGTCCTCTGCAACTCTCAGCCTACAGCGCCACTTGGTGGAGAAACGTGAAAATGAGAACAAAAAAAGTCTATTGTATATTGTAGCCTAGTTTTGTGTAGAGTGAGTTAGACACTGGTTACAATAATTATTACTGAGATAAACTGTTGTGTATCTATATAGTACCAACACAATTTACAAATTAAGCTATAATATTAGAATCTGAATCTGACGTACTCAGACACATTTGTAGCACACTGCAGCGCCAAAAGTATAGGCATAGCACACAATTCCCTATTTCTAATAAATGTCCCAATCTTTCCTTCTTGACCCCCTTTATAAAGTGATTCCAAAAGATTTTAAAAGAGTGTGAATTCACTACCGTTAGCAATCATCATTATCAGTTTCCACTGAGTTAAGTTGACTCTGTCACATGATAAATATTTAATTGTTAGGATAAATATTTTAGGCATCCAATGAGATGTGAGAATAAGATCCGTGGCATTGAAGAGGATTGGTTTACACACAGGGGCACATGAATAATGAGTGCTCAGAGCGTAGACACAGGCAGGCCCAGAGCCATTGAAATGCAGAGTTCTGGCAACAATGGCCAGCGTATTCTCTCAAAAGTTCCAGGAAGTAGTCGCTCAAGCTAAAAGTGCCATTCGGCACACCATGCATTGAGAATTGTGCTATGGTGAAACTATTTTGAAGCTGCATGCATTATTTAAATGTTTTGTTCATTGGCGCCGCTCTCTTATCTCTGTGGCTCACAGAGATCCAGGAAAACCACTAAACACAATACAGTTACAATCAATGGCCACTTTTAGCTGGACAGTGTGCCTAATAAAGTTTTACCCAGATAATCTGCTTCTATAGCCCACCTGTTGAATGTTCTTCATCCATCTTGTGCATTCAGATGCATTGTGCATTCTGCATACCTTGTTATCCCAGACCAGTCTCTGAACTTATCAACAAAGCATTTTTGCCGACAGTACTGAATCTCACTGAAGCTTGCATATTTTCCCTGTAAATCCCAGATATGTTAAAATAAGTATTTAAATCAGACTAGTCGGTGGGCACCAACAACCACACCATGCTCAAAGTCACCTAAATCCCTTCTTAATTCTGATGCTAGATTTGAACTGTATTATATCCATTGGCTTGATGCTAGGAAGAATAGCTCAGAAAAATGTACATACATATACCTAATAAAGTGTCCAGTGAGTGTAGGTGAATGCAAAACATTTCTGTTACCAGCTACTGTCCCAACTTCAGCTCCTCTCTATACCTCCTTTTATGGGACTTCCTTGTAAGGTGAGGCGCCCCAGCTATTCATCTTACAATAAGTCCAGCTCCTGCGCATACAAAACACTGACTTGGACTCTTAGTTATGTTTAGCATGTCATAAATATTTAGTACGTCTACACACAGATTAAAATAGCCAGTGGCGGGCAAACACATGAAAACGCTACAGTGGGCAGTTCACAGTCTATATCCACATGTTTAATAAAAGAACTGAAAAACAACATATTCCACCTGAGAATTGCATATAGAGATTTTTGAGATTTCTGTAATATTACAGATTTTACAGCTACAGCTATTTAGCGAGACCCCACCCCAACCTTTTCATACTTTGACCACATATGTATTTACAGTTCGGCTAATTATTTGTTTACAATTAAATCAATAAATAAAGATATAACTCATGGGGTTCAGTGTTAAGGCTGGTATTCCAATATACTCTATATTTACAACAAATAAATATGTCTAATTTGTCTAATAATATTTCACATTTATAACATAGAAATATCTGATTAAATGAAAGGTGATAAATCCATGTTTTTAGGCATTTCCTTTAGTTCATAACTTTCTAAACGATCTATTATGTTTCAATTAGATTTTAATATATTGTTAAATGTGTATATTTTATTTTATTATGAATTATTATTTATTATTCGTTCATCTTATCTATATATCTTGAAAAAATAGAGTGCATATTATGTTATCTCTGAAAGATAGCTATACAACCAATCAGAAATCAGGTCAGTACCGACACAGAACTGCCAAGTCATTATGAGTGGAGGTCTGGTTGAATGGGTTGAAAAGTGTAAGTATTGCATATATCATCGTTGCTCAGCTACCACACAGTTGTTTAAAGCAGCCTCAGTGTCATGCCCTTTGCTCCTGCCGCCCGGACTCCTCTAGTTCAGGTCCTTCTTCGTATTCATAATCCATCTGTGCTGTGTCGTACTGTAGCTCCTCCCCCTCGTACTCGAACATGTCACCTTCACACACCAGCTCCTCTGTCTCGTACTCCAGCTCCTCCTCGTATTCCAGCTCGCCGCCTTCGTACTCCACCAGCAGACCCTCCTCTTCCTCCTCCTCCTTCTCCAGAGCTTCCACTTCGTTCAGCTCCTCCAGACTCACCGGTTCACTGGTCGATTTGTTGGTGTTCTTCAGGATGCCGTGTATGACCGGTTCTTCTCCCGCCTGCGCTAACTCCTCAGCCTCCTCCTCCGCTGCCTTCCTTTGACGCTCCTTCCTTGCTTCCCTTATTTCCAGGAACTCGGCCGCTCCCTCGCCAACCACCAGCACCTCTTTCCCTACAGGTGGAGGCTCCTTCACCGGGTTGTGGTCATAGGAGAACAGGTGCAGGGCATGCATACGCTTCAGACTGGGGAACTCTGAGATCTTGTTGCGGTCCATGTCCAGTATCTCTAAAGCCTCCATTTTAAGGAGGACTTTGGGAAAGGTTTCAAAACGGTTTCCATAGAGCCACAGTCCCCTCAGAGCCTCCATCCTAATGAGGTCAGGAGGTAGCGTCTTCAGCCGGTTGTCCCCGATCTGGAGAGACTTCAGATGTGGCATGTCATAGAGCTCCTGGGGAAACCTCTGGAAGTAGTTGCTCTCAACCCAGAGGCAGCGCAGGTTCTGTAGGTTCTTCACCTCTGGGGGCAAGGTCATGAGCCTGTTGCTGCCCAGGTATAAACGAGTGAGGTTTCGGAGCTCGCAGACAGGCAAGGGAACATCTTCCATCTTGTTGAAGTCGAGGGCCAAGGTGCGAAGCCCTTGCAGCTGTGAAATGCTGTCTGGTAAGTTTCTGAGTCTGTTCCCACACAAATACAGCTTCTCCAAGTGCAGCAGTCCACTGACACGAGAAGGCAGGCGTTTGAACTTTTTGTAGCTGATGTCCAGAACGGGATCTCCACTCTCAAACATCTCCTCTACCCCTAGAGGCAGCTCCTCCTCCACCTCAGCCTCTCCCTTTTTCTTCTTCTCTGGAGCCTCCTCTCCATCCTTCTCCTCCTCCCCCTCCCCCTCACCCCCCTCCTCTTTCCCAGACGAGTTGCCCATGTCTGGCTCTTGTGTCAGGCTTTATCAAAAGTTACGTTTTTAAGTGGTTTTTGTGTCGTGGTGGGACCCAGATCGACAGAGTGCACCGCGATCCGGGTCTCTAGACATCACCGCAGCATGCTAACGTACACAGCCCTCTTGTTCTTTCATCAGACAACTCACCGAAGTGTGCTGTAGTAGTAATGATAGTAGTAGTAGTAGTAGTAGTAGTAGTAGTAGTAGTAGTAGTAGTAGTAGTAGTAGTAGTAGTAGTAGTAGTAATAATAGTAATAGTAGTAATAGTAGTAATAGTAATGGTTAGGCTGGAAGTTGAGCTCAACAAATTGCAGCTGAATTTTGAGCAGGTTTCTTCTCAGTTCTTGTCTTTCTTCTGCTCTCTGTCCACCTCTGAGCTTTCTTTTAGAGGTCACACATTTTGCGTCTTTGGAGTAAAAAGTGATACATTATGTGCCCTTCTTCCTGATGCTTGTTGTTGGATGAACCTGACGCACGCACAGCTAAGTGACCTGAACAGAGGCCAACAGAAAAATATTAATGAGTTAAAAGCTTCCAAAGAGAGGTCTGTACTTCCAGTTATATTCCAAGCTGTCGAAAATAGAAGTTTTGTGAAGTTGTTGAGATGAGAAAGCGTTGATCCTGCCCCTGATGTTTGCTGCATGTGTCCGTCAGCGTAAAGGTTGTTGCTTCTCTGCCTCCCTCCCGCTGTAACCGGAACAGGGGCCACTCACATCACATGGTCATGGACACAGAAGAGTGAGAGAGAGAGAGACGGCTCAGTTTCTCATACAGTACAAACCAGGAGTACAACTCACACTGCATCAGATAGTCAAAGGGAAAAACAAAAGAATATTAGTATGTAATGATTACACATACAGCAATGATTCCAAATCCCCACATACCCCCAAAGAAGGCCATTGCAGCACTGCTTCATATCACACAGTCATGAGTTAGATTTTTATAGAGCAATTAACAGGCTGAGACTTTAGCTTTGACACAGACCAGATCCTACAAACAAACCAAACCACACTGCTCAGAGCTCCTTACTGTACAGTTGCCTTTTTAAAAAATTAAGTTGACTTCTACTATTTGTGCTGAACTTACTGTATATCTATACTTAAGGAGAACATGAAATTGATATTGAGTAGTGAGTCGTTTTTCTCTTTGATAGCCTTTAGATTCCATGCTAGAGTAGGCCATTCAGATTGTGTTGTGAATATCTGACACACAGCAGACAGGTCAAGCCAATAGTGAGCTTAAAGAAAACTTCAAAAATCCGCTGGGGTCAGATGAGCAAGCGTGCGTCAGACCAATGAGACAGACCACATGCCACATGAGGATAATGCTCTCCGATATGTGGGGAGCAAAAGAGCTGATTTGCAATTTGGATCCTTGCATTGAAATGACCCTGAAATGACACAACGGGGCGATTGCCGTTGACAGACATGAGAGCTTGGCCGATGAGTGTAAGTGACAGCTAGGGCAGAGGATCACACTAGAACTGACCCTGACAGCACACACAGCATATGGAAACGAGCAAAAGTACATAAACCCATAGGTTATTATTCGGAGTCGACTCCACGACAACTGGAAACAAAACGGGTGACTTCTAAGCACGTAATTATTGTAGTAGTGATGATTCTTCTGTCATAGACGACGGTGAAGGTTCTCAGCTCACAAACCTTTCTAACCAGAACTGAAGAAGTCTGCTGGATTGGCAGATGGAAGCTTTTCAACAATCAAAACCTTGTCCAGATGCC
>JAVQKC010061054.1:0-10883 GCA_036025475.1 Philypnodon macrostomus
TCACAATTTTGGCCCGTAATTAATTAATTACTTAAAAAATCGATACAGTTCGGCGTCTTTATGGTATGCACCTGTGTGCAAATGTTGAAACTGATCCAGCAATTCGTTTTTGAGTTATCATGTTCACAGCTAGGATCTGCGGACGCGCACCGACGTGATTCCATAATATCATCGTTTCGCCGATATAACAGGTGTGACTCATCCTGTACAAAAACTTATCAAAGCCCTAATACATTTATCATTTTTTATTCAAAGAAACATGAAAAAACAAGACATTTTCAGTACATTTACCACTTCCAATAGTTCTATATAATGGTAACAAAATAAAACTGACAATAGTAATATAAATCTGATCAAATGTTCATTCTATAGAAAGAAAATCATAACATCTGTGCAAGTACAATTTATAAATCAATTACAGATCACATTTTCAGTTCATTTTCTGATTAAAGCTGGATTTTCTTTTAATCTTCATTTGTCTCCAAATGAATCACCACTTTGTTTTCCGTTTGGCACAAGCTGCTGGTGGTGTCTTTCTCTCCGGGAGGCACCGACTCTGACCTCCGTGTTCTTCGTGTGAAATGAGAGGATAGTGATCGAGACGACATGAAGGACAAGTGCTCGTCCGCCAGAGCACTCTCCAGAACATGGCATATGGACTTTTTGAGCTTTTTCTGGAAGTCATCACACATGAACACATAGAGGATAGGGTTCAGGCAGCTGTTGAGATAAGCTAAACTCACTACCACAGGACCTACAGCTTTTATATTGTCCAACACTTCTTTGTCTTTAGAAAACAATTCGAGAATCTGGACAATGTGGGAGGGTAGCCAGCAGATGAAAAATGCAAGAATTACTGAGATTATAATTCTTCCAGACCTCTTTTTTCTTGTTTGCAGGCGCCTTGCACGACAATATATTGCTACATAAGAAAAAAATATTCCCACGAATGGGATGAGAAATCCAATTATAAATCGTAAAAGTGAAATTATAAAATTTGTGTTTTTTGTAGACTCTTTTGAATATGTACAGCGACGTATGTTGTTGAATTCCCGAACATCACGAAAAGTGGCATAGGGGCTACTGCAAGCCGCTGCAATTATCCAAACGAACAGACAAATAACTTTAGCTTTGAAGACTGTGCGCTTGTTCTGGGCCCACACAACCACCCACGTGGCAAGGCAACGATCCACACTTATGGCCAACAGGAGAAAAACACTAGCAAACATGTTGACCACAGAGACAAATGTGTTGAGCTTGCACATGAGACGTCCCATATTCCACTGAAAACTTTGTGAGATGCTAATGATTTGGAAAATCAGGAAGATGGTAAAGAGGAAGTCAGCTAGGGCCAAGTTAAGAAACCAAACTGTGTTGACTGTGCGCTTCATCCTGAAGCTTGTCACATAGATGACCAGGCCATTGCCAACTATGCCCACAACAAAGATCACACAGTATATGACCAGGGACACAGTATGCCAGTCTTGCCTAGGAGGTTTCCCAGCAGTGGAAGTGTTACCTGCTGAACAAAGAAACTGATAATGAAACAATCATGTCTAAAATTAAATGCAGCAATCACATAAACACATCTGTCCTGTCTAAAACATGAGCATATACTATGAGAATCTCCATTGTTACATCCTTTATAGGTGTGGTTTAACCAAGAATTACATTTTAGGAAGTTGCAGAGACACATTGGTTATTCTGTTTAAATACCACTGTTACAGAGACACATTGGTTATTCTGTTTAAATACCAATGTTACAGAGATACATTGGTTATTGGTGTAAATACCACAGTTACTTGGACAACTAAACTGTATCTGTATGTGACACACATGTTCACAATTAATTGTTCTATTATTATTTGAAAAAACAAGCTCCCTTTTTACATAAATAATTACTGAATTGAATGAAATCTTACCAGTGCTCATTTTTCTTTCTGCAGCAGAGAGCGTTATTTCTTGTGTGATCTCTATCTCGGTCAAGTTCACTTCTTTGGTAGCTCCCCCTTCTCTTCTTACCAATGAGAGAAAAGACGTCACAGCAGATTTGCATAATTTTTGCATTCTCTCACCTAATGTGAACATTATGTTGAATGTATCTAATATTAGTAATATAACAAATCTATTTAAAAATAAAACACACAATTACATATTGTTACAAGACAGCACTCTTTTATTGTCTCCATTCACAGTTAGTAGGGTGATGGCTGGTATGTTTTAGTTAGTTACTATCTGGTTGATCCACCCGCGCAGGTAAGACACACGGGCGTACACGGCAGGTGTACGGACATTGCAGTTAGAAGTGCCCCAGGACACAATGCCAATAAGAGACCACACTCCTCCACTCTCACAGACCAGGGGGCCACCAGAGTCTCCCTGTAATGAAACAAATGGGCAGATTAGACAAACTTTACTTACCCACAAGGGACATAGATTCAGCAAACGTAAAACAGGTAGCTATAAACAAACATACTATATACTGTAAAATATTTTACAGAACAAGCTAACATAGGGAAGTGTGGCAGGATTTAGTTCATCCAACACTGGACTGGTGAAGTTGCAAAGGAAGGAAATAAAAAAAATATATAGTTATGTTTTTTTTTTTACCTGGCAAGAGGAAACTCCAGATGCTCCAGCACAGATCATAGCATCAGTGATTCTGTTGGTTCCCCAGTACTGCTTGCACTGAGCTGGGGAGAGCAGGGGCAGGGCAGTCTGCTGGAGGTAGCGGGGGCTCGCTGCAAATAGGCAAGAATAACATGGTAAACATGGTAAATAACATTGCAATCTTTCTTACCAGTTATTATTTGGTTGTTAACTCACAGGATGATCCGGTTTTTCCCCATCCAGTGGTGACACATTTGGTTCCCGAGGGGATGTTGGTGCTGGAGGAGGCCAGGCACACGGGAGAGACGCGGGAGTTCATCTGGGCTGGAGAGGCCAGCCTCAGGAGGGTAATGTCATTGTTGAAGCTTTGGCTGTTGTAGTAGGGATGAGTGATGGCCTGGATAGAGATAAAAATGGTAATTTATCTCTGCAGTGTCTAAGGCCCTAAAACACATTAAGATGAATGTGATAAATAAAACTGCATCTTACCTGGGAAATCCCCATAACCTGAATGGGCTCACTGTTGTACTGACGGTCATATTCTCCCAGGATAACTCGGTGGCTTCTAGGACTGTTCATAAGAAAAGGCAGTGATTTAAACCAATATGTTTGCCCATTTACTGTATATAACTGAATACAGTGGTGTGTAACCTACGACACACGGCAGTGAGCAGCAGTCACAACCCAGTACTGGTTGATCAGGGATCCCCCACAGAAATGAAATCCTGTACCATCCTATAGCACAGAGCCCAAGATTCAAAACTGTGTTGTTATAGTACAAAAACTGAATGGTGACAATGCGTTTTTTGGTTGTACCTGAAGGGACACTTGCCAGGGCCATGATCCAGACACAGCATTCTCCCCGTTCACAATTCTGTTGTACCCACTCACTTGAGGCTTAATAGATGGGACTCCACACCCTAAGATCCAATTAAACAATAATGTTTATTGTGTACTGTAAATGGCCCAAAACGGAATAACTAATCAAAATCAAATTCATTACCCTTTCAGGGCAGAACACAGTAATCACTTACCCAGAGTGGAGGCTACAAGAGCCAGACAGCTGACAAGCAAGAACATGGCTGTGTTGTGATACTCCTCCCTAACTCAATGACCACACGGGACATGGGGTTTTTTATATGACACACAGCAGAACTCCCACTCCCTTTTACACTGTGGCTTTGATAAGGATGGGAGAAAAACACATTGATAAGCACCTGAGATGACACAAACTGAGCCAACAGTCTATTTCTGGTTTGATTGTATCATATTGGTCCTGCTCCTGTACACATGGTACATTAATATTACATAAGGCCTGGATGCAAGTCACCCACATATCCTTGATCCACACGGGTTATTTGTTTTATTTTGTATTTATGACATGAGACCCAAATAACCACAAGGTATTCTAAACCATATACAGGAAACTGAGAATGATCTTAAAATAGACTGTAGGTCCTTGCAACTGCAAGAGCAAGTGTGAGTCTGTGCACACATGCAATATTTATCTCTATCACATCAGGTTTTGTTTTTTTACAGCAAACCAAAATATAAACATGGAACATGAGGCCCAGCAGTTTATTGTTTAATGCTTTATTTTCACAGGGTCTGGTGAAGCAATGTGACCAAGAGAGGTGACTTTTTTTGCTTAGTACACAATTAAAATATTGCATATGTTTGTCTGCTTGGATCTGTTGTCTTCTAGTCAACTTCTTCAATGGTTGGGCCAGAGGAGGAACCACCTCCAGCACCACTAGGGAAGCCTCCAGGCATTCCTCCGGGCATTCCTCCGGGCATTCCCCCAGGCATCCCTCCCTCGTACAGCTTAGAGATGATGGGATTGCACACCTTCTCTAGTTCCTTCTGCTGATGGTCATACTCCTCCTTTTCAGCCATCTAAAGGTAAAATATATAATACCAACAAGTGTGAGTTACATTGTGAAATTAAAATATATTACATACAATGAATCAGAAAGTAATACAGATTTTTACCTGGTTCCTGTCCAGCCAGGCTATCACCTCATTGCACTTGTCCACAATGGTCTTTTTATCTTCTGGGCTGATTTTGTCCTGTAGTTTCTCATCCTCCATAGTGCTCTTCATGTTAAAGGCCAGAGACTCTAGTGAGTTCTTGGCTGTGACCTTCTCTCTCTGAGAATCGTCTTCAGCCTTGAACTGCTCTGCTTCCTGCACCATACGCTCAATATCCTCCTTGCTCAGTCGGCCTATTATAGGATTTAGTTTAGTAAACCAAAACCCATGCATGCATTCATATGTATTTTACAATGGTGTACCTTTATCGTTAGTGATAGTGATCTTGTTTTCTTTTCCTGTGCTTTTGTCGACTGCAGACACATTCAGAATGCCATTGGCATCAATGTCAAATGTCACCTCAATCTGAGGGACACCTCTGGGAGCAGGGGGGATACCAGTGAGCTCAAACTTTCCCAGGATGTTGTTGTCCTTAGTCATGGCTCTCTCACCTTCATAAACCTGAAAAGCACTGGGTTTAATCTCCTGGGTCACCAAATGAAACGCAAATGTTTAAACGTGATGGCAGTGCACCTGAATGAGCACACCAGGTTGGTTGTCTGAGTAGGTGGTGAAGGTCTGGGTTTGTTTGGTAGGAATAGTAGTGTTCCTTTTGATAAGCACAGTCATGACTCCTCCAGCAGTCTCGATTCCCAGGGACAGAGGGGTGACATCCAGCAGGAGCAGGTCCTGGACATTCTCAGACTTATCACCAGCTAAGATGGCTGCCTGCACGGCTGTGAAAAGTTTACACAATCAGTTTGTTTCCAATGTATTCAGATTAAACCAGTCCTATGTGTCAACACCTACCTGCTCCATAGGCCACAGCCTCATCAGGGTTGATGCTCTTATTGAGATCCCTGCCATTGAAGAAATCTTGTAGCAGCTTTTGAATTTTGGGAATACGTGTAGAGCCCCCAACCAAAACAATGTCATGGATTTGGGCCTTGTCCATTTTGGCATCCCTCAAGGCCTTCTCCACAGGCTCAAGTGTGCCCCGGAAAAGGTCTGCATTGAGTTCTTCAAATCGGGCTCTGGTGATTGAGGTATAGAAGTCCACCCCTTCATAAAGGGAATCGATCTCAATACTTGCCTGGGTACTGCTGGAGAGGGTTCGCTTGGCACGCTCACAGGCTGTGCGCAGGCGACGCACTGCTCTCTTGTTGTTGTTTATTTCCTTTTTGAACTTGCGTTTGAATTCAGCAATAAAATGGTTTACCATGCGGTTATCAAAGTCCTCTCCTCCCAAATGAGTGTCACCAGCAGTGGATTTGACCTCAAAAATGCCATCTTCAATGGTCAAGACTGACACATCAAAGGTGCCACCACCAAGGTCAAAAATAAGGACGTTACGTTCACTTCCAACCTAAAATGTAATATTATATGAAATATTATATGAAATATCATTATTCACACAAAACATCTAAGTACAGGCTGCCTATGCACAGTACCTTTTTGTCCAGGCCATAGGCGATGGCAGCAGCAGTTGGTTCATTGATAATACGCAGCACATTAAGCCCAGAAATGGCTCCTGCATCTTTGGTGGCTTGACGCTGGGAATCATTGAAGTAGGCTGGGACAGTTACAACTGCATTGTTCACAGGCTGAAAAGACAATGTATTTAAACGTTTTTGTTGTCAAATGTGTTTTTATTCTTTTTTATACGGTATTTATAAAACTTAGGAAATACCTTTCCAAGATAGGCCTCAGAGATCTCTTTCATTTTAGTGAGAACCATTGAAGAAATCTCCTCAGCAAAGAAGGTCTTGATCTCACCTTTGTATTCAACCTCTACCTTGGGTTTAGAGGAGTCATTGATGACTTTAAATGGCCAGTGCTTCATGTCTGCCTGCACCACAGCATCATCAAACTTACGACCAATAAGCCGTTTAGCATCTGACAGATAAAAATGTATATTAAATATCCTATTGTCAAACATAATAACATACAGAGTGGCAGAAGTTTATTTTTGCACTTCTTACCAAACACTGTGTTGGCAGGATTCATGGCGACTTGGTTCTTTGCAGCATCACCGATAAGTCTTTCTGTGTCCGTAAAGGCCACATAGCTTGGGGTGGTTCTGTTTCCTTGGTCATTAGCAATGATCTCCACTTTGCCATGTTGGAAGATTCCCACACAGGAATATGTGGTGCCAAGATCAATGCCCACTGCTGGCCCTTTAGACATCTTTTAGACAAATTAACAAGAAGCATTCACCTCAGATTATCAGCAGTGTGTGTTATATGTGCTCATTTGTAATTCTTCATATAAAAGTAAACAAAACTGCCTTTGTGCACTGTTATTTATAATAGCTGTAGATGTAGTACTTTCCTGAATGTCTATGTGTTTAGGTTATTTCAGTCCAGACGCCACACAAAGCTTCATGTTAAATACTGGATTACAGTATGTCATAGAGCCCTTTAGCTCTCTTTTCAACAGCTTCAGTCCCGTCCCTTTGCGGTGTGTCAGACCAGTGTACAGACCAGTGTAATGCAATGTACTGAGACACTGATCAGTCTATTTTCCAACAGCTGCCTTCAAATAGCCTGCACTATTATTAGAATGTGTGTGTGGCCAGATAGCAATGAATGCAAAATGGCTAAAGAGACAGGGGTGATTTATTTATAATTTTCAGACACATACTTCTCAGATAATAGTAAACACAAATGTGAAATGGATTAATTTAACATACGTTTGATTGGTGGTGCAGTCTGAAATAATGATTGTTGCATATTGTTCATACAGCATTTAATGTAGACACGCACACATTACCTTTTATACATTCATTTTTCTCCTTTTCTGAAGATTAGCTAACTGAATTTCACATGTTAGGCTATTTCGTAACATCCAGCAGAAATAGCAGTTGCAGTTGTGTTGCTTCACTACCGGTGAAGCACATACAGAGACAGAGACTGACACTGCTGACAAGGTGCATTTGATTTAGATATTGTTCCATGAGTTGCTTTCTCATTTTAACCACTTGTTCCATTTAGAGTCATTGGAACTGAGCTGGCCATGCAGACTTTACCTATAGTTTAAATGGTTAGATGGTAAAAAGCAACAAACAATGCTCACTTTAAAGCCAGGCTGTTTGCAAAAGGGTTTACCTTGAGTTGTCAGATGTTCAAGACTTAACTGAGTTTACAAGAACAAGTGGCTGACCTCTCCTCAGCTCTCCTTCTCCTCCCCTGGCAGACAGACTAAGAGGAAGAGTGTCTCTGCTCCCTGGAGTATATAGAGGCACATATACCCCACTGGGTGTCAGGTGACTGGGGAAAGAAACTTCTAGGCCCGCAGTTAGTTTACTGAAGACGTTGACTGGGTTTATATGGTACAAAGCATAATTCCCTGACATTTGAACACCTGTCTGCCTTCTTCTGTGGTGGGGTTCACCCTGGACAAAGGCCAGTCAGCTACAGGGCTGACACAGAGACATTTACAGCCAACCATTCACTCTCACATTCATTCACTAGGAGAAATCTCTCCTAAAAGTCGATGTACCCAGAGAGAATAATATACTGTAACAAACAAACAACAGAATAGGTGTAAGGTAACAAACAAACAACAGAATAGGTGTAAGGTTCAAGGTTGGTCTTTGTTTTAATGTACTTTATTAAAAGACTAAAAGTTTACCCTAACTCGTTTACGCCCTTTGCATTTCTCAGAACATCTTTGCAACATCATCTGGTATGATTCAGAACGGCACTACACGGTTACTATAACTTGTTGCAACACCACACACCATGTAGTGTTTTTTCCGGTGAAAAGTTGAAGCTTGAGTTTCAGTTCAGAGCAACATTCTATCAAACAGTAAAATGATCACCTTTAGAGTTGTTCCACTTAAATAATAAATACCATACATCTGTAAAGCAGCTTTCAGTGTCCCTACATTAAAAAGTGCAAATATCAAAAAGAAAGTTACTTCAATATAAAGAAACTACGTAGAAGAAAGAACAGGTCTTCGCTGGTGCTGTGTGGACTGCAGCGTCTGTTCAGGTAATCCCACGACCGGCGCTTGCAGTAATCAAAGAACAGCTGTTCTGCTTTCTTCAGAGTAGTGTTCAGGTCCAGAGTTCCTTGAAGGCTACACTGACACAAAGTACTCATTAACATTAATATGTACATAGATTCCAGTTCAAACAATAACACATTTCCCACCTGCTTGCAAACTGGATGAGCTGTACGTCATCTCGGCACCTCAACAGAAACCTCCTGTTTTCCAAAAGAATGGCTGCGCAGATGAAGAGCTCAAAAGTGAAGTCTGGGTTAATGCTTGGCAGCTCTGACTGTGAACTGCTGTCTGGAACACACACAACAGTAGTTTTAGACGTAGGTGGTAATGTAATTTACTGCATGTTACACATTGTTGATGCATTCACCTGAAGCTCTGTTTTGTGCCAGTCTTTCCTTGAATCGGGCTCGCTCCACTTGTTGAGAAACCAGCTCCAAGTGGTCACAGCTCAGGATCTCAAACAAACGAAGAGCCTCACTGTGTTCAAACTCCCTTTGGAAACCCAGCAGCAGCCATCTTACACAACAGGACAGGCCCAATAATTTCACATGTTTTCTGTGCATTACACAAAATAAATACATCAATATTACCTGTGGCAAAAGGTGAAACTCTCCATGTTATCAGTCATTAGGTGGGTATAGAGTTGTGGATCTAGTTCTTTCAGCAAAGCTGCCTCCAATTCTTAAAACACCAGATTAAATGTATACATTTGAAAGATTAAATATATGATATGTATATGTTCTGAAAGGTTAAATGAAACCCAAAAGGCAGGTTTACACTCAGGATGCAGTTATCTGATCACTGTACTGTCATACTTGCAGATGACTCAAGCATTAACTGATCAACTGAGACCGCAGTCATTTCATGAAGGATTTTACCTATTTTCCTGTGCAGCCCGTCAGCTCTGAAGTCCTTTGAAAACTTGTCCATGTAGCAGGAGAAACTCCAGAAAGTGTCCACCTCAGAGTGAAGAACCTCCAGGAAGCGGCTGCACAGGTCATTCATTCCTTGTGCGTAACTCACTTCTGGATTAGTTCAAAATGTTAAACTACAGATAATGATCTATCACAAATATTGCATAAAAGGACAGATAGTTTCTCTTGTGAGATTTACCTGGATGAAAAGCAGCATAAGTGATAAGAATATCTCTTAAGACCAAGAGATTTCCTAAGCCTTCCCCCCTGCACATGCAATGTGAGAGTTGATACTCAAATAAAAATGATATTTTTATTAAATATTTTCTGCTTTGGTGCCATATATCCTCATCTACATCCCAGCCCAATACTCACTTGTAGTAGCTCAGTTCTCTGTTTGTACGTGGCACATCTTTGTCAATAATTCTTATAGCTTCACACAACTCCTCTTCATCCAATGTAACCCGCTCAAACAGTATCTAATCAAAATAATAATATGAATGTTACATCATTCATAGTAAACATGATCAGTCTAACCACACCAAAGATAAATGAAAACAGTCATACAATACAATATATAAAAAAATCAAACCTGTGCTTGTAGATTTAAGAAGGCCAGCCTTTCCCTGACCTCCTCACTGTGCTCCTGGAGTTGCTGCTGGACTTGTGCCTGCCTCTTGTTGAAGTACTCAATAGCTGCTACTAATTCTACTGTAGTTACAAAGTCAGCATGAACATGAGCACATACATATCTTAATTCATACTATACTTTACATACCATCTGTGCCATTGATGTGCATCTGCACAGTTGAAGGAAGTAACCTCTGCCACTTTCCTTTCATCACCTGGTAACGGACAATCAACTGCTCTTGTAACAGAGGGCGCTCTAGAGCAGTGGAACTGCATGGATACATCTCAAACAGAAAGCGCCACACAAGGCTTCGCTCAGAAGGCAGCACACCCCCTTGGCAAAAAGTGAAAGTCTGTTATAATCTTATACTACTGAAGGGGAATATACCAAGGAAAAAGGAATAATAAAATACTTGAGTTTATGAAACGGAGCTAAAGGAGACCAGTGTACTTTAGCATTGCATCTGGCACATTCAACAACAGAGTCTGGAAGTTCAGCTGAACTATGAGCATTATGTTTTTAGCTTGAGGGGCATTTTTGACTTTTGAGTCTCATGTGATATTGTGCTTCTGAGAAATTGTGCAGAGCCATAAATGGTGTCTGTTTTTTTTTTTTTTTTTTTATACTTTATTTTTCAGTACTAATCAGTTTGTAAACAAAAAGGCAATCATTTTTCGTATAAGGT
>JAVQKC010061079.1:0-12823 GCA_036025475.1 Philypnodon macrostomus
GTCGTACCAAAACATTTTGACGGAGCGCCTTGAGCGCCGTGTGACACAAAATCTCTTGGAGGTCAGTAAGCACGACCAGAATTAATCCATATATAAGGCGCTCCGGATTATAAGGCGCACTGTTGGTTTTTGAGAAAATTAAAGGTTAAATTAAACCCACCTTGCTACTACTTACCATCGTTTCCATTGGCTGCAGTAGTGAATTGGTCATTGGTATGGAAGAGGGCCTCAAAAGTGCATTGTAATAAGATAATCATGCATTAAATCTGAGCTTTTTCAGGAGAGAGAAATCAACAGCTACCAAAAAGATGTTACCTTTTTAAACCAATAAAATGTCAAATTTCAAAATAGATAAAAAAAAAATAAAAAAATACTGTAGTCGGTCCTGTTCTTTGTCATATGCTGCCGGAATATAGAGCAGAGAAGAAGAACTAATGGCCAACATTAGCCACACAATTAACACACTTCCCATTGGTCCCATTATACAGCCCCTCACATTACTGATCATGTGAATGTTAATGGCTGTCATTGCTCAGCTGCATCTGCGACTGATATGTTAATGTATGTTCGGGCTGGGCAATATATACCATTTTTGATCAAATACCGTGTTTCCACCCGAATAATATACAAGTTTTCTATGTACTATGGTACCGTTGACAAGCATGTACTTCTTGTTAGTTTTGCTCCGATTCAACCATTGCTACCCACTTTGATCATTTTACCATATACAGTATTTAATAATTCTTTGGATTCTGTGTTTGTTTGACAAGTAAATTATTATATAGTATTATTTCACCCAAACTATAATGCATTCAAAACTAGAAATATGACAAGACAGAATGTATATACTGTCATGTTTCTGAAAAGTACCAAAATAATAAAAACAATAATAATAATAAAATAATAGCATAGATTGTTGGTAATATTGCCCAGCCTTACTATATGTCTTCTGTCTATATCTCTAATTTATCTGTTCTTTCTGTTTCACACTGTCTATTGGCTGCTGCAGGGGCTATGGCTAACCATCTTATCCCTAACGCACTCCTACGTCCTCATGGCACTAACAATCCCTATAACACATTGCTTGGGGAATCGGCCGTCTATAACAACCCTCTGGGCATGTACAATCCACAAGGTGTGCTGGCTTCTTTTCATTCTTTTAACTTTGTGACTAGGGCAGAAGTTTTATGTTTGCCCCTATACTACCTCTCCTTGGTTGCAATTTCTAGTTGAAAGAAAAAAACAACAACTTTATGATTGGCAATCTAACCAGGCCTGGAGGTACTTGCAAGGGCCTTAATTAAGAAACACTGCTCTAGTTGTGTGTGTGTTAGCATCAGGAAAATGTAGCGTTAGCTTAAAAATCCTGCGGCTTTGTGATGCTGTGGGGTTTTTACTTGGAGGTGTATTTTGGCTTCTGTAAGGGTGTCCCGGCGGGAGCCTTCACTACACTTGCAGTCAAATTCAAGTGAAATCTATGGGAGCCCAAACTGAACCAAATACACCCCACTCATGTAAATGTGCTCAACTTCCATGTCTTTTTTTTCTACTCAGTACTTCATTTTTAATGTATTGATCGAATGTCAAGTTCTCAGTGTAAAAAAAAAAAAATACAATAAAATACTTAATTTAATTATTTAAACAATAATCAGTGTAATGGAGTTGAACATGAAAACTTGCTGAAGCACATAAAGTAAATATCTTGTGCTGATATATACTCTATGGCAGGTTAATTTATTACCCCTGTTTATACTAGGGGTCTCAACAACTGTACATTGTAAAGTACTGTCTCTATACATTGTCAGGTGATTCAAGCTACTCAGAACAAAATAGTAGACCATGTTGAATTAGTTTTGCACAGGGCTGCTCCTTCACCCACACAGCCAGGGCGTAAGTTTGTTAGTGCGTAAAAAACGGCCAAACTCGTATAAGAAACCGAGATAAAAACTCACTGTAGAGCTTTGATCAGCGGATAATTTATGTATGCAATATAAGTGGTGCGATGGAGGCCACAGCAGAGGGCCATAACTCACTCCCATTGCCATAGATGTAAAAGAAATATCTGGGAGGGTGAAAATGCAAATGCTTCCCTGGATTTACTGCTAGACTCAGGAACCTTTGCTTTCGAGATAGCAAACATTGTTTTCATGTAATCCTGCACCTTGCTTAAAAATCGGAGAAATCAATTGCCTTAAAAATAAGTAAATTCAACTGATTATTTCATGGGCGTTGTGTTCGAAGGTGACAACAATGCCCTCAGTGAATCATTGTCAGAGTGATTGGTTGTCTATCTTTGAGTGTCAACCTTGCGATTAACTGGCTATTGTCCAGGATTTACCCCGCGTAAGGCCCATAGCTGCCCCAGTCAGCTATACACTATAAAAAAAAAATCAAAAGCTCCATGTTACTGACTATACAGTTTTTTGTCACATCTTAAAAATCAGGTTATGGTACTTTTCAGTCACTCAGTTTCCTACATTTTATTAATCTTTACAGTGTATCAAGTGTGTGGTATTTCTTCTTTTGGGTTGCATTATACAAAGCCATTTTCTTGATGCCATCTGCATACTGTATGTTGCACATTTCTATCACTGTTAAGCTTATTGTCTTCTCTTCTTTCCTCTCCTTCATGCTGTCCCTAAAAGAGCCCTACAGAGAGACAAGTATGGGAGTCAAACTAAACATTGCTTACCAAATGTAATTGAAACTTTGGCTTCATTTTCTCCTCAAGTCAATGGCATCCTTTTTATAATGTAGCACTGCACTGTGTAAAATTGGAAGCTTAATGTATTTCGCACTTCAAGATGTGAAAAAGCCAAATACAATAACAGCTTACCTGAACATTTTATGAGCCACATTGACGTAAATAGATCTATAACTTCAATAAATATGACATTTCTGAAGAATTACGATTCAGCTCTTATCAAGGCTACACGCTTCTCAAAGGACGCTGAATTTGTCTTGTCAAATTTGAAGAGATTCCAGACTTCGCACGTCTAACAAGCTGGATGGCCTTGTCTGGGCTAGTTTATATTATGGTCTTTGATGTCGATAAGATAAATATGATTCGGAAGCCATTTTAAGTTAGCAGTGCCGTATACACTTTTATTATGATTTTTTTGTCCTTCCTTTATATGTATGCTCAAATGGGACAATATGGTAGAGGTCAAATTTCCAGCTTTTGTCTTAAATTGTGAAATGTGTGAACTGCATGGCCCCGCTTCTTTTGTATTTTTTTGCACAAGTGTTGTGTTTTGTGATATTGGTGCTGTGTATCTCTGTGTGTTTGTGTTGTCATTTGTGTTAAGCATATGTTAGTCCAATAAGACCTTTTCTAATTGTTCAGCAAGGTAGGTGAATATATAGAATGTTCAAAATGGCAGCATATAGGCTTTTAGAATAAATAATGCAAAAGGGTTTTACAAATTGCACTTTATAAAGTAGTAGCTGACACTATCAGTTTAAAGTGTTTTAGTTTAGAGTGTATTTCACTAAAGTCTATGATGGTTGTAATTTGTGGTTGACATTTACTTGTAGCAATTACCCCCTCTCAGATCTTTCATCATTGTTCCTATGCCTCCTTTCACCCCTTACCCCTGTGTGTCTTTCAGAGGGAATCCTGAACAATGCCCGGGATACAAGTGTCATGGATACTCTACCACTGAATGGTAACCATGGCAACCACAGCTACAGCATCGCCAGCGCCGACTACATGAGCGACTGCGTCCAGATCATCGACCGGGGCTACAATCACAAGGAGACCACCCTGGAAAAGAAGATCCTGAAAGAGCTCACCTCAAATTATATTCCCTCTTACCTCAATAATTCAGCTGAGCAAAACCGTAATCTCATGAACAAGCTGGTCAATAATGTTAGCAACGGTGGGAAGGACAACGGATACGGAATGGGTTTGGGCATGGGTATGGGCATGGGCATGGGCATGGGTATAGGCATGAACATGGCACTGAGCCTGGATGACCACTCTACTTTTCCTCATCATGATGAAGGGTTAGGATTGGAGCTGATCCGTGAGGAATCTAACGTACCACTTTTGCCTCAAAGACCTCCGCCCGCTCTAGCAGTGGACAACCTCCACAATCACCTGCACCAGTCTGTGCCCCCTCCTCTCCCACTCCCCTTCTCCTCTGCCACCACCTCGTCTTCATCCCGGAGGAGGATTCCTCAAGAGAACAGTGAGAGTTTCTTCCCTCTGCTCACCAACGAGCACCCTTCAGATGAGAGCTCGTCCCCTCCCCACAGTCATCAGAGGGACTCCCTGTACACCAGTATGCCCATGCTGCCAGGCCTGCCCAACGCGTCCCAGGATCCTGCTAACTGCAAAGATGCTGCAGACACCAAGAGCCAAGAAGCCAGCTCTGATGATGTTTACTACAAGAGTATGCCCAACCTGGGCTCACGCAACCACCTACACCAGCTGCACTCGTACTACCAGCTCGGCCGTGGCAGCAGTGATGGCTTTATTGTGCCCCCGAACAAAGAGGATGCCCCTGAGGAGGTGCAGCAGGATGCATCACAGTTAGTCACCAGCCTATAGGCAGAAGTACACCAACAGCTCTATCACCGTAGTCCTTGACGTTTCCCTGTTTCCTTCGTCCTCTCAGTCGTTGACAGTGGTAGCCTTTGTTTTGATATATGTCCTGAGAAACTAAGGCAGATGATGTACTCTTGCTGTTAGCGACACACAGGACTGTGTTTGATGTATGGGGATTGTGTACCTCGTGTGGCTCTGCTGTTGATCCTGTTGGAACCATGTACGGCCTGGTGCGTTCATCTCAGTGTGAAAGAGACATTTTGCCACACTGAAATTGAGTAGGTCTCCAAATCACCAGAATCACGTAGCCCTGCAAACTATATCAGACTTACTGAATAAATGGAATATCAAAAAGGACTATTTTATTATACTTCTGTATTGACTTTTTCAGAGTTTTTCTTCCTCTTTGGTGAGTTGCAGCACATTTATTTTATTTTTTTGCTGAAGTGTTCCTTCAAATAAAAAAAGGCAAAAAATAAGAACATGTTTTGAACTTTGAAGGGATTCCTGATGCTTTTCAGCTGTTCCTTTTTCTTTCATTTTACTGTAATAACAGTTGTTAAGAGGGAGAAAAAACTAATACAAGAATATGAGATATTTCTATGTAATTGTACAGATAACTAGCATTGCACATAACAATATGCTTTTTGGTTCCGAGCAAACCCTTTGTCTTTGTAAATGTAGTGCTTAGGATCAGTTCTGTTGTGCTGGACATTAGGTTTCTGGTACCAGTCCGTTTTATGTTCCTTCCTTTATCACTTTTTAAGAAATGAGGCAAACAACTTAATTCGAGGCAGATACAGAAATACCACACAGAACACACTGACATTTCTGTGCAGCAATTTGTTTCTTGTCTGTTTATGTTTCATTTCAATTTGACTTTTTGCTTTTGACTGTGTAGATAGCAGCAGATCCATTGGTTACTGAGGAGACAGTATCTGAGCTAATCACAAAAGGGTTCACTCTGCATCTTTACTGGAATTCCAAAAATGCTTGTGCTTCTCAGAACGAGAGCAAAATGAACTTTGGTGAGCACTAGGCACTTGTATAAAAGATGGCTGTTTTACTTATTAAAGAACGAGATTTTGGAGTGAGACAACTGGACTGGTTTTTCCTTTTCAGCCCTAGGGAGATGTATTTATTTGTTTGAATAAACAGTCTTAACATTGGTGATAGAACCAGGGATTCATTTTTGTATTGTGTGCCATTTTACCAGCAATGAAAGATGAAGCTCTGAGGATTTTTCAGTTTCATTGTTGCACCAAATAAAGTATAGCTAGGGACCCAGGATGTGCTCTGTATGCTCCAGTATAACCAGTCTTTTTCATAATACATAATTTAGTATAAGCGATGGTCTAACCAATGTTTTCTCAAAGATACTGTTAAAGTCTTACAGGAGTCATCAAAGTCACTGAGATTGTCGTACAATGGGTAAGTACTGTATATGCACCAGCAGGATCACTTTGGTGTTTCTTATAGCTTGGTGCAAAATTTCACTTTAGTTTTGGATTCACTTATTTTATGAGTAAATAAAAAATGGTGTCTTGACATTCACATTTACAACATGTCGCATTGTCCTCTATAGTAATATTTGGGCATTGTGATAGTAACCCATTTGATCACATGTATTGCAATGGGTGTTTGTGGCTCTGACTCTTTCACTCTTGCCCTTAACCTTAAACATTTCAGTTAAGGTTTCAGTAAAGCATTTTCTCCCCACTATACTGCATTAAGATAAAGTGCTCAATAGAACGTACAGAGTAACCATTTTATAGGTCTGGTATTCTATATGGCACATTTATATTTCTAAGAGTTAATTAAGGTTGTATACTGCACTTTTCTTCTTGCATTTTCCCACTTTTCTACATTAACACAAAGTGCCCAATGGAGCTCTCACAGTCTAGAGAAGTGAGTGATAACCATATTTATTCCAGGTCTGGTGTGAGGACAGCAGACAGATAGTGCTTCCCTGGACTTTCAAAGTGGATCAGCTCTCCGAAACATGACTGGGATGGACAGCAGGCACTCTGGATGGCTGTATGAAATGTGCTGAAGATGTGCCCCCATATCCACTTTATTAATGAGTTGTTACGCAAGCTTTACCCCAGACTGGGATGCCTCAGAGGAACATGCTTGCACGGCACAAAATGTTACGGTGCATCTAAGCAACCACTCCTCTCCCCCTTCACATTTAGATAAATACTTACCAGCAAATAGACACATTTAGTGCCACAAAATATGGATGTTGCAGAAGTCAAAGAGTGTCCTGTATTCAGCAAGAATATTTTCTGTCTAGCATAAAAGTATATTCATTTTACATACGCCTACATGAGGGTTTAGATTTTTAATTGTTAAAGTCCTTAACCACAAATCTATATAAGAAATACATTGATCAGGCATAACATTATGAACAGGTGAAGTGAATATAGATAATCTCATATAGAAATGCAGTTTGTTAGGGCTTCATGTTTGGCTAGTGGGAATAATCTAAACCCAATTTATATTTTTGTAAATGTTAGAAGTAAATTACATGCTTTTAACACGTTCTTGACTAGTTTTCAACCTTGGTAATTGTTGCAATGTGAAGTGCCTTATTACTCAGGGAAAATGGCCAGCACAGTAGGTAGCCACAGAAGTGTACTGATAAGGGCAAGTGTCTATTTGTGAACAGCCTAGTTAAGATGTCACTGGAAATCTCTGTTGTGTAGGGCAGATAATAGGCCTGGAGAGCTAACAGCTGAAGACACACCTGGATTTTTTGGGGTTCTTTCTGTGAACCTCAGAAGCTCAGAAGTGATGAATAAAATGGCACATTTCATATCTGACCCCCTGGTGCAAAATCAATGCTTGAACACCTGGCAGAATTCCAAATGAAAGGTGAATCAATGTCATCTCCTGCTCTGTGTATTGGGACGACTTGACAGCCATTGCACATAAAAGAAAATACCTCTCCGGCTTTTTGAGTTGAGATAACATTGATTTAAGATAGCTTGGGGATTTTGACAATGTTTGCCACTTTGGGGCTCATAGTGTTCCAAGTCTTTGGACAGTCTGTTGTACTTCAATTGTTCAAACTTGGCCAAACTTAACTTGGGGACATTTAACAGTAGCCTATAAACTAGAGGCCCTAGAAGGTTTTCACAATCTTACATCCATGTCTATGTTGTAGACTGTGGTGGTGGACAACCCTTCAGCAAAGTCTAATATGTAGGCCTAACACATGTATGACAACACAATTTAAATGGTATGTAAACAGGATAAATACAGGAGGAACCTAGAAAGCCAGATGTTACACTTCCAACCAAACTTCTTAAGGTTTTGAGCACCCAAGCACCAAACTATTTCCAACTATGTGCACTATGCCTATCAGATGCAACCTAGCAGACATCATAACATTTTCAAGGTGAGTTTGACCATGTATGCTAATGACGCTAATTAGCTAAAGGCTAATTACATGGAACATTAGCTGCTACAAATTGTTGATAAGTCTATTATTAATATTTTACGCTCAATACGTTACACTAATAACCACACTTTGATCCTTTACTGTCATTTACAAGGTACAACTATTTGAAGTGCATAGCTCTTACAAGTTTATTCATGTACTAATACATGCTTCTAAAGCTAAATAATTTAACTAGCTAATTGGCTAAATGATTCATTGGGGCTAGTATTGGCACATGTAACTTTGATTTTATTTACTTGCATGGCTGTATTACATTTGTTTGTAACTATCAATTAATTTGGAAAATGTTCATCCAAAAAGCCTTATGATTTTTTTCTGCTATTTTACTATCTTAATAGTATTGTTATTACGTTATAACGTTAAAATGGCGCCCCCAAATCTATATGTAATGCACCTCATCACCTCCATTTAAACCCATGTATATGAATAAATAAATATTGCACACTTACATTTACAGTAATAGCCAATTAATATTATATTGAGGCTTGAGAAACATACAAACAAATCATCCCACTATAATGCATGCATTGTCATAACAATAATAAAATAATAATTCTACAACTTCTATTGAATAATATACAGTTCTGTCTAGTTTAGCATTCACCTAAATCAACATTACTGTCCATCTTAAATTCTCTCCCAGTTGCCCTTGTCATTCTCACTCACTCATAAACACACGCCCCTATACCCATCATCCCTTGTTTTTTACGACTGAGGGGATAAGCAAGAAGCAGCCCTCATCGTGTTTGAATGCTTTACTGTATCACAACACTTATTCGCCTGGGAGCGCAAACAGGGCCCCTAACGCTGCGGGCCATACGGGTTACGTGATGTTCACAGGAATCATCTGCGAGCTAATTTGGAAGATAATTCACACGCCACATAGGCCACAGGAGAGGTGGAGGTGTCTGTTGGCTAGGGGAAAGGCAGTAATGGCCGCCCAGGGAATTGTGTGTCTCTCTCTGCTGCAGTGGCAGTGGAGTGTGCCATACTTGTTCACTGTATTATGGACATCACCTGTTACTTAATGCTTCTCAGGGCTGCACACTGCTGTTATGTTGTTATGTTACACTGACATGGAGCTGTCTCTGTGGCCTTGGGTTGAGATGTTACGGTATAGTAACCTTTAAATCTACATCATGGATACTGCAGTGAGCAAGGAGCAACTAACCTTGCCTCACTCCGGGTGACTTATATGCCTCTGCAAACAGAAAAACATGCAAAAAAAAGAGACATCCATCTCAGTTTACCTTTGAGTCGTGCATTGATTGAACAAACGTATTTGACTTCATACTGAATATTATAGATATATCAGACATGAACTTATGGCTCTGTGGGGTTGTCTGACAATCTGTTCAACAATATTTATATCCAATTACATTCTCGTCTACTCCGGTGCAAGGCTAGAGGTCTCAGACATGTTCCAGTGGTTTCCTCCTGTCTGAGAAGGGTGTGCTTTAAGTTATAAATCAGCCAACGATAGCATTGACTGTTGCTCAAGTTGCTCCAACAGGTTGAATTACAAAATACTGGTAAGAAAAAGTGATTCTATATGAACTTTTACTATCTTTACTTATACATATTTAAGTCCTTATTTTATCTCTGGTTGGCATGTAAATAAAGCATAGGTTTCTCAGGGCAAGCTGCTTTTAACTCAGGTAAGTGCTAGTTTTCTGGCTCCGGGTGATGTAGCTTTTGTTGACATGGTACCTTATTTTATATGGCTACACCCGTCTGGAGCAGGTTTTATTCTGCTTTAGAGACCGAAAAAACCAAAGTCCACAAATCAGCCCCGAGTAACGCTACATTAATCTGAAACATTAAACCGGGCCTCCCTTTTTTTGGATGGATAGAGGATATACTTTAGGGAAATAACTATGCCTTAGGGTCTTTGCACACCCGGATATCAATGTTTAGGTGTTGGGTGGAGATAGAAAACTGATAACCAGCAACATATGTTAGCCCTCAATTGGGATGTCTTGAAATTTTAAGAATTGAAATACAGTCACCTTTCCAAAAACAGCTCTTGAGTAACTTTCAGTTTTTATCATATCTGCTAAAAACCTGACTACACGTGATAGTTCCAAATACAAAATTAGCTCTAACCAAATTGTGACGGGCCTAACTCCATCCATCCATCTTCTTCCGCTTATCCGAGGCCGGGTCGCGGAGGCAGCAGTCTAAGCAGGGACGCCCGGACTTCCGTCTCCCCGGACACTTCCTCCAGCTCTTCCGGAGGAATCCCGAGGCGTTCCCAGGCCAGCCGAGAGACATGATCCCTCCAGCGTGTCCAGGGTCTTCCCGGGGGCCTCCTTCCGGTGGGACCTACCTGAAACACCTCCCGGGGGAGGCGTCCAGGGGGCATCCGAAACAGATGCCCGAAACAGATTCCCGGGCCTAACTAAATGCTGCAATTGTGATCCCACCCACCTATAGATGGATGATCAAAACTCTGTGATAAGAGTGAAATAGTTCTGATCAGGAGCCAGATGGCACACTGTGATGATGTCTGGCCCGCAGTCAAGTCATCCCATATATATGTTTATACACAGTTACCCCTGGCTATACCGTCCCCACCTCTACGGCCAATCAGCGCAGATAATCTTTTGAATTAAGAGCAAAAATCCAGGGTGAGCAGTGCTTCCAGATAAGTAGCCTTTGTCAGTGCGGGGCAATGGTATTTTAATTAAATATATGAACACATGGGCCTGCCCCAGATGCGCAAGTCTAAACAAAGATAGCATCATCTAATCAAAGCTGGGGCCCTGAGAGTTTCAAGGGCAGAATTATTTTCTATTAGGGCCCATGTCCTCCGGGATTGAGCCAATTTTCTTTATTATGATAGAATCAGCATAGTGTAGATTGAAGTCGGCGATAGTGTCACAGCAGGGTGGGTTTCACCGGCTCCCCACACGAGCCACAGGCATTTTGAAAACCTTACAAAAAAAAAAACGCTCCAGCTATAGTCACCATGTTTTGTTTTGGTGTTAGTTCACACATGTGTTGTTTGAAATTAATCCTCTGATCCATTAATCGGTTGACCTGGTTAGATTCCAATCAGCGTCACTTCATCACATGCCATTGAGAAGCCGATAAGACTATTGTTTTTGTAAATGATATGTATAATGAGATAGAGCTGTATGACATTGGAAAAAAACAAACATGTGATATGTATGATAATTATGTTCATTACTGTCTGGGATAATTATATGTGGGTTTCCTTGTTGATATAGCAACCTCAGCTAAATTTGTGAATGTAATTTTAACCAGTACTAAAAAAGGACTAAACCAGTGCGAAATCAAGACCAAACCAGAGCCAATAGGAGAAAAGCTGGATCAAACAAACATTAACAACTGAATCAAGACTGAATCAATGCCTATATATGATTGTGCAATTGTTGAGTCTAACTTTCTTTTAAATGAATGTAACATTCATGTGATACATTTACTTTCTTGCAGTAGGGATATATGTGCCAATCTTGTTAATATAATTTGTGATATATTGCGCAGTCCCACAAAATGTTATGCTAAAATATAGCAATATTGTGTGTCAATGAAATATGTATTTGTGTGGATTCTCTGTGAACACTATTGATTGGCCACTGCTGCTTACAGCACTTTAATGAGATCTCCTGAAGAGACGCTTTTGCTAATGTGTACACATCTGCTTTCATCACAGGGGCTGGATGTGGCGTGAACGTGAACGTTTACCATCTACATCGCTCAGATAGAAAGTAAGTAATGGAGATGTAAAAGGCCGTGTTTTTAATTGAGTCGCTGGGCAGACTACAGGAGGTTCTTGGAGATGCTGAACGCCCTGTGGAAGAACCAGAGTTGCGTCACTTTCTAAGGAGTATTAGATTGTATTGAAAAAGTCCACGCTGCCGTCTTTAGGCCGTAATAGATTCATTTATTACGCTCATTACGAAGCATGGACTCCAATCTTCACGCTGGCATCACTTCAGATTCTCAACATCTACGACTCATCTCTCGAACACGGCTGAAGAAAGTCTGAGGATTTGTGTCATGATTAAGAAGTTTCATTTCGAGGCATAAAACAAAGAGCTCCAGTTGGTCGCTAATTGCCAGGCTTTTCTTGTACTTTTCTAATTGGCTTAATTTATATCAATGGCTCTTAGAATAAAGACAGAGTCAGATTTTACAAACTCAACACTTAGCTCTGATCTTGGATACAGTTTATTATCAACTCCATGACAAACGCTATCTAAATGGCAAACTTTTATGAAGTTTACTGCTGTCATAACCAATCGTATCGGGATAAAGGAAAAGATTATTAACAGTTACTCATTTATATATGGAGTATGAAAAAATCCTTACCTCGACGCGGGTTATTGCCGTCCAGCTGTAATAGCTAGCTTTCCAAAGTACACTGGTTCATTGTAAATGCACTGTGACACTATGGCTCTGATACAGTGAGACAAAATCTTTCAGAATATTAAATAAATGTTAGTTTGAGCTTTACAGATAAATTGATTAATTTAATACAAATGCACATGTAGCAGTTTTGTTAGCAATAGCTGCCTCCATTGATATATTATAACAGTTATGCTGCGTTCACACCAAACGCGACAAACGCGAAATTTTCGCGTCTGTCGCGTTCCATTTGTCGCTGGACATTTTGAAATCTGTCGCAGGAAACCTGCGAACTTTTCGCCGGTTTCGCACGACAAATTCGCAGGTTTCGCGGCGCGACAAAACTTCCTTTGCTTGAAGAGTAGCCTGTTGTCATCATGGCCGTATGACAGCTGTGAAAAGCCCAGTGTGATGAGCTATGGTCGGGCGTA
>JAVQKC010061089.1:0-27020 GCA_036025475.1 Philypnodon macrostomus
ATAGGCAAACTACAGAGGTCTAATTCCCATTTTTTTTACCCCTATGGGACCCTGGACACACTTACTTTGGCAGAGAGCAATGAAAATTGGTACAGTGATTCTCCACAGTGTACCCAACATAAAATATTATTATGGCCCCACCCTACAACAAACAGGCAGTCGGTAGTCAGGTATATTTGGCAGCCTCTGATGTGCACATATTTTGCCCGATTAGGCTCAAACCTGAAACAGCTACACCTGGCCCTGAACACATTTGACCAATATGATATGATATGATTTGCTATAGTCGGAAAGAAGAATGTCGTTTTAGAGAAATTTACAGAATTTGGCAAAAATATTCTTCACAAACATCCAGACAAATCAAAAAAGTGAAATAGACCCTTCCAATGTTTGTCATGGTTTGGGGGCGGGGCCTCTAAATTGCTCGTTAACAATATAAAAACCTTTAAAAATCACACAATGTCTGATTAAGGTGCCCGTTGCTGCCAGTTGTGGCAGACGTATGAGGGCGTTTTGCCAATATACACCTTGTGTCGGGGATGACAGCGTAGGCCTAGTTTATTGATTATAGACAAAACTGCAAAAGCAAATATAGAACTTAAAGTGTTGATGAACAAAATACATTTACTAGCACAGTCAATAAGGCCTGTGACACAAAGGAAGTGTTGTCAACCTGATAATTATGGGATAAAAACAGGTAGTGGAGGTGCAGAGTTCATTAACGTGTGATGAAGATTAATTGACTCACAAACTTTGGCTGCAGCTGTGTGACAGGATGTAATAGGGGAGTTTCATGAAGGATTATTCTAATCAGGATTACAAGGTTTGCTTGTCTACGTGCATCTAAGATTGTACCTTTACATGAGCTGCGACAAAGACAATAATATAACAGCTGCACCGTGCCCACACAGTCGCTGGCTACATCACTTCTGCCATTTCTGTTACAGAAACAAGGTGGCATGGGTAATTATTATAGAGCTGATACTGTTAGAATGTCATGTTGACACTGAACTGTAGGGCTCTGCAGGGTAAACACGATTAATTAACAGATCTAAACATTTCAAAACGTTACGATTATTAGAAGGCTACATTCACATGGCAAGAGTGGCATTGCACATTGTTTGAGAATTCACTAATTATTATTATAATATTTTTAAGTATTCAGTCTAATTAATAACCAGCTTAACCTTGAACAGCACCAGATTTCAGAGACTTGGTTTTCACTCAACATATTGGAGGCTATAGTGATTTACCTGTTCACAATGAAACTTGGTACAGTGATTCTCCACAGTGTACCCCACATAAAATATTATTATGACCCCACCCTACAACAAACAGGAAGTCGGCCATTTTTAATTGAAATTGGGAGGTCAGGTATATTTGACAGCCTCCAAATTGCACATACTTTGCCCAATTAGGCTCAAACCTGAAACACCAAATTACCCCCTGGCCCTGAACATATCTGACCAATATGATGGCAGTTACCTCTATAGCGCCCCCTATAGACTGAAAGAAGAATCCAGAAAAATCAAACACATCAAATAGACCCTTCCCATTTCACAAAATGTCTGATTAAGGTTCCCTTTGGTGCTGGTGGTTTGGGTTGGTGTTTGGTTATTAAAGTGTGTTTGTTCAAATGACAATATTGTTTGTGCAAAAAATTTGGAAGGAGGATTATACAATCTACTGTATATGTAACAATATGGTGTGTAAAGTGAGTGGGGTAAGGGGTCTACAAACGGAGATCAGCCCCAGGGCCTCTGAGCAGGTTAAGGTGGCCCTGAGCAGGCGCCTCAGGGTCTGCATTCACACTAGCTGTGGTGCAGTGCATCCAATCCATCGCCCCGGTCAAAATAGGGAAGTAGACTATTTTTTCTGGCTGCCACTTCACACGCACACAGCTTGTAGCTCTGTGACCACGTGCTCAAGCTAGAGCAGGATTTGCACAACACAATCACCACCCTCGGTGTGAATGGTAGTCCAGAGGAAGACCGTACGGAACATACTCTGCACCCAAACTACATTCAGTGTAATTTGTTTTTTCAGTCCCCAAATACAAAATAAGTCATGCTCTAAATAAAATGTCCAGTGGGATTCTGATATACCACACCTTGAATAGACCTTCACATAAAAATGGGTCTACAACACACAAGCAGGCTGAGTATAAAAAAAACAATATTAAGCCATTTGTGTTGAACAATACATACACTTTCAACAAGGTCAAATTAAGTGTGATTTATTCAGTATAACATTTATCCACAGAAATCTATTATTTGGGTCATAAAAAGGCATGTTGCGATAATTCCTATGTGATGCTAAGTGGCTCTGCACACATACAGTCCTGTATCATGCCAAGCTGATTTCTAAAGTCCTCAAATAGCAATGGCACTTTATCACACCTCTTAAATATTTGAGTTTTATGGAAGGTAATAAGAACAAATGGAAGAGTTGGCTATCTGGGAGGTACAATGGCCTCATAAAAGCAGATGGTCACTGAAAAGGGGGATTTTAGAGATGCTAATATCCCATAAGAGCAATAATGTGGAGGAATTAACAGATGCAGTAAGCGCGGGGCAGACAATAAAAGACTCATCAAGGCTTTTAATGGTATCACTGACCATCAGGCTCACATCCAAAATAATATTGGGCGATATATTCTTTACAATTGTGTGCATTGTTCATCAATCCCACTTTTCTGTTAAATTCACTGTAAAATTTGACATGTTAACCTTACTTTCAATGGTGAAAGTCTTTTAACATTGTTTACTTAAGTAAACCTTCCAAGTTGCTTATATGGGATGATCATTTGAAACTATATTACTATTTTTCTTGGTCATTACAGGCTTTAATGAACGGGGCAGTATTGCAACAGAAAATCAAGAACGTGTGGGGAGTGGCATTCGGAGAGTTTGAATTTGAACCCACAACACTGAGCTGTATGTGCACTGCAGCCCTATACAATTAGCTACATGTGGTACCATTGTTTACTAGTTTACTTTGAGGTGTTTTTCAGTAAGGTTAACCAGTCAAATTTTACTGTGCATGCAAATAAAAGGCTTGGTCGTATCTGCTATTTCCCCGCAATGGCAGAGCTTACCCAAATTTGGACACCTGCTGTTCGGCAATGCAAAGTGTATAAAAAAAGTTGAGTGGATGATTATGAATTTATGAGGAGCTATGTAAACAAGCATAAACAAATCAGACCCAGCCAAGAGAAAATGCCTTATTCCCAGCAAGCTCTCAAACAGTGGAGAAAGCAAGGACACAGTTTTAGTAAACACTTGAGCAATGATTGGACCTAACAACAAGGTGTGTGCTCAGATGCCACTGGAGCTAAAAGTGCACAAATAGACCATAATGACAGCATCAGGGCTTGTTTAGCAATGTTTAAACAGAATATTAACATCTCATTTCAGTGCATGGAGATCACAAGTGTAGCTCTGGTCTGTGATGCACTAACTCTCTTAGAGCCATCCGTGCATTTGAAAGGGAAAAAGATGAAGACAGGGTATAAAATATGCAAAGCACACACACCAAGGCACCACAGTCACATCAGAGCAAACATGAAACTACTGCACGTCAATGTGTCACAGACGATAACCGGCTACAGCTACAGAAATATTGGTGGATTGTTTAAGAGTTGGATTGACCACAGGCAAAATATTGCAGTGTGTTGCCATAGTGAAAAATAAAGTGACAAGCCGGAGCAACGACGTCTTGGTGACAGTGTTAAGTAGAAATTATTGGTTTGAAAAAGGCAGCTCAGGTGGCTGTGAAAATGAGTGTTGAACATTTTATTTCTATTGTCAGGCGTAGGGTTTAGTATGTTCACATAAAAAGCATAAATGTGCAGGTGTTCTGACAGTGACTAAAGAAGATATGGATTGAACAATGCTGCTGACAGTGGGTAAAGTGGATCGCTTACAAGCCGGGTTCAATTCATCATCTGTATCATACTACTCACTCACCTGAGTGAATGTGTTAGAAGGAGTATTACATCATTAGTGGTGGTCAAAAGAATGTGGCAGCAATGTTTCTGTCACAGTTCCGGGCAGCTGTAGGGTGGTTATAATAGTTTAACTTTCTGATGCAGTGACAGTTTCTTAGTAATGTATTCTTTGAAATGCAGCTTGTAATATTCAATGTTAAACCTTAACTCCCCTTGAATTGACATGAGACATTGGCATTACTGGTTTCAATTAGGACTTTCACATCAGCGGTTAACATGTTAAAACTACCAGAATCCATCAATGCAAAATCCTGGATGGTTGTGGGGATAAAAGCAGGTACAAAGTACTACAATATCCATGGTAACTGTAAAGTGACATTGATAAAAAATCATAGTGACAATAAGTATAGATATGTAAGATAAATAAATATTGAGTTATGGCAGAAGTAGCAGTGGGCATCATAAGAAACAGCAATATATCCATATCTAAACTTAATGTATCACTTAAATATCCCAATAATTGTCCAATCCAATTAAATACATAAATAATAACGATAATGATGATGATGATTGTTGTTGTTGTTGTTGTTGTTGTTGTTGTTGTTAAAAATACTTCTGTCATCTTTAATCCATGTGAAATAGTCCATTGGAGTTGAATGCACATATTTGTAGTTGGAGACAATGAAAGACTTTACTTGTGAATGATTACTGCACAATTTGTAAACTGAGCAATGTTTTTCAGAGTGGGGTTTGCCTTTGGCTTGGTTGTGGTTTAGCTGCTTACAGTTAGTTACTATGTCAAAGTCCATATCTAAGCATTACCAATGATAACATAATATCACTGCCCAAAGCCTCTAGATAGTCAATGACAGAAAAATGTTTGTTGAGCATTAGTGAGAAATGACAAACCCGGACTACGAATGATAATTTCACCTTCTTCCATCTCCAAATTATACACACAAAGCCAATGCATTGTTACAACAACTGGCAGGAACAAGTGGTCACATCTGCTGCTCCTTCGGGCTCAGATACACAGACCTAGCCCACTGTCATTTCAACTAAGAGACAGCAACACACCATATCCGCAACAGTAAACATAGCACTGGCAAAAGGGACCCAAATACCAACTGCCTAATCACCCCTCTGAAACTGTTTGTGCACATGAGCTCTCATCCCCAATTTTTCTTCTCTCTACTTTGAGGCAGCAGCAGAAAAAAAAGAGTACCGCTAATAGTGTGGCTGCTTCTAAATCTCTACGTTGAATGACAGCTACAAAACAGCAGCTACAGAGATTCGGGGTGTAATCAAAGCTTCTTCAGATTAGCTACACTGCATGTCACTGAATGGGAACAGGTGACAGTGAGCTAGAAGGAGAAAGCTACAGAAAGCCTTTTAAAAACAAACAATATCAGGACTATGTTTGATGCAGGCAAAGAATTAACATTACAGAGAGAGGTGGCTTAGTCTCATCAAGGTATATTGTGGTGTATTATTGTGTTCCTAGCACACCGCCAGTGAGCAGAAAGGCTTAGATTAATATCAGTACTGGTTGCGGGAAACGAAGATAGTGAACAATGAGTGAACACCTTAAACACAAAAACATCATTTTTTATTTGTGTTAGGGGCAAGTCAAAAGAAATGGCTGGCAGTGGCTTACACGTGGTTTATTCAAACATCAGACAATAAAAAATATTGCATTCATTCAACCTCAAGGACAGCCTGAGGATCCAACTCACAACCTCCTTGGTGAGACGCAAGACTATTTACTACTCGGCAATTGTGCCCTCCAAAATCCAATCGCAGTATAACACAAAACATATTGGAAAGACATAACTGTATCAAAGGAGCAGGAGGCAAAATAAAATAAGATAATCCAAAGAATCAAAACAATGTTCAGAATATGAAACTCTAACAAGAGATAGAGCCTTTGAACTGCTTAAAAGTGAAGCTTAGGGCAAAAACTGAGTGTAGCTCAGCCGGTTTGTTCAACATTTCCGTTTCATGTTATATCTCTGATGTATCTTCTGTAAAAACTACTTGGTCTAAGTCAATTTTATAGCCCAGTGATCACAAAGCTCCTCTGCCTTCACACTGGTAGCGCTTTAGCTGTGTTTATGTTTCCTGATGTATTACCCCACACCTGCCTCACCAGGGCCTACCATAGAGAGTAATGAAAGTGCAAACAGCTCCCATAACCGCTTCTATGGCTCCTAATAGTGTAAATCCCCCCAAGCTCCATAACAATCTCCACCCACCTTTCAATCAGTTTGAGACAGTGGTTCGCAAACTGTGCTACAGGTATCTTGTAGTCTTGGTTTAGCTTTTTATTTGGAGCCAGGTTGGTCCCTGTTATAGTCCTGCTTTGGTAGATGTCTGGTTCAGATCTAGTTTAGTCTTGGCATTGTCCTTATTTGGCAATGCAATGTTTTTCTCCTATTTTTATATCTAAAGGTTTAACCTCTTTTAGTCCTAATTTACAATTTTCAATGTAAACCACTGGTCTATGGTAGATTCATTAAGAACTATGCAAAAGCCCAAACCAGTGTTTAAATTCTATGCTCACAGCTGCAGCACAGTGTACAAAAAGCTTTAAACGACAAATGTATTCACTGAGAGTGGGATGAGAAGTGATGAGCTGTAAACAAACAAGTGCAGTGTCGAGAGAGCGAGGAGAAAAGACTTGATGTATTGGCTTTTGTAGCTAATTTAGTATTAGCATATTCAACAAAACATTAAAAAACAGCCCATGCTGCTTTGGTGTGTTCACTGTAGCATTGCGTCAATTGAGAAAAGAAAGGATTAAAGTTACATGCATGTTTATGTATAAAAGAAAAACAGTCTTGAGCCGTGGCCACAGTTTTGAAAATAGATTTTAAAGATAGTAATTTGTCTCCTCAGTCTCAGCCTGCAACTATTTGTAGATTTTAACTTTTCAATTATTGTGTGTACAAAGTGGGGGCTGTTGATTTCTCTCTGCCGCTTTCTCAATGTAGTAGCATGGTGTAATTTCTTCACCTAGCATACAGAGCTTAAACATACATGGATTAAACTCAGAAAAGTGAAGTTAACATAATAGGGATCCCTTTAAAGACTTAAGCATAATTGTGTTCTTTATGATTGAGAACAGCTACTCTTTTGTAACTATCTTGAAGCTTCATCCATAACTTTTTGATGAAATGTTGAAACACCAAGCCTTTGACTGTGGTGTGATCATTTTGCATCTTGTTGCTGTGCTTTTACAACAAGCCTCAGTGCTGGTGCAGCAATTAAGATGGACTTATTCCCCTGAGACACTCATTTACCAATGCAACAAGCTTCTTTTACAGCTGCAGTGTCAAGGCAATTAAATATGTCAAAACAATGCATCAACTATGTGAAGCTGTTGACTTTTCATAATTAAGAATGAATTTCAGGCTATAATAAGCATCTATAATCATGATGTTATTTTTCATGATTGTTTATTTAATTACAATGCTAGAAATATTTAGCCCAAGCATACATAAAAATCCCATTTGTGGTACCGTTTACATTTGAATAAATAGAAAAACCCCAGGCAGATCTTAGTAAGCAGGGCATGCAGAGATATGTTGCTCTGTGAGACTTTTATAACTCACAAAAACATTGCACTGTGCAATACTGTAAAAACGTCAGAGTGACAAATGGAGCATACATTGATTTGGGTTTGCTCATTTTTGACTGCGGCGGGTTTGCAGGCTCATCTTCACAACCTCTTCACACTTGTTCAGCTTGTGTCAACAGCAGTGTGAGTCAGTTAGCCATTCATATGCTGCTACAGATGGTGCCATCCCTCTTCCTCAGCTCAGCCACTGACATGATTCATGGCGCTCTGTGTCTTGATTTAGGGCCTCTTTCATATTTCTTGTAGCCTACAGCAGAGATGCATTTCTCTAACACACCCCTGAGGCACTGACCCCGGTCTGGCCCCGCTGGCCGTCCAAACAGAAAGAGAGCTCAGCCGCAAAACTGCACTCGACACACAATCACACTGTGGGCACAGACATACAACTGCAGGCGCCCGGAGGAACTGTTTAATTAAATAAAGAGAAAGGTGGCTTGTCAAATGTGACAGGCTTGTTAGGAGTGACATTTTAATACAAATATTCATCAAAATTATAAGTTCAAAATGTAATCACAGTCTTTACTCATTTTGTCCAGGTACTCCAGCCTCCAAATACATGCATGTGGAGAACTGGTCACTCTAAGTGATCCTAGTGAATGAATGGGAGAGGGAATGTGTATGTCTCTGTGTGAGCCCTGTGAAAAACTGACCACTGTGCGCCCCACCTAAGGCCCATAGTTGCTGAGCTATATGTAGAATAATATGGCCCATGACTTTGATGGAATAAGAGGAAGAAAAACAAATGCATCCATTGACAAATTGCTTTTCGGTTTCCCCCTTTTACCAAAAATTCAGCAGTAGTCCCTGGAGAAAGTGGTATTTTATTATGGCTCATCGACGAGTGCATACATGTGTTTGAACAAATATTGTAATAATACAGACATCCCCAAACCTTATCACCACTGTTATTAGCGCTCTCAAAGCTACAGAGGAACTGCACGTCCGTAAATGATAAACCAGAAGTCACCTCTCATTGTTTCCGTATTCAATCTCACTTTGTAGAGTTCTGGATAATAAAACTGAGGTTGTTGTCTTTCTATCTCAAGTCAAAATGTTCCTTTGCTTTCGTCTCTATGGGCCTCCGATTGCCCTGTCAGAAAAGACTATAAGAAAAGACTGTTCGCACCACTTCCTTATCACTAGCAGTAAATTACCTCAGGATCTGATACAGGCTGCCAACTCACCGAAAACCCCTCTCAGCAGACACAAAGAGGCTGCAAAAAGGAGTGGACTGAAAAGAAGGTAGTGAGAGAGCACACTGTAAAAATGAGTTAACCTTACTTAAAAAAAAAAAAAAAAAAATCCAGGAAACAGATTGCCTTAAAAAGACAAAGTGACTCCAAAGTTAAAATTCAGTTTTGACATTTTGAAAACTTTTTCACAGTTTGCAGTTGACATTTACCAAATATTAAAATTCATTAATTTATCTTACGCCACATATTTCAGTTAGGGATAGGAGGACTGAAGCCTATTCCAGCAACTATGGGCCATAGTTGGGGTACTGGTACCTGTGGAATGGCCCGTTAGCCACACTGACAACCATTCACTCTTTCATTCATTGACGGGTTTGGTTTAGGTAATCATTTAAAGCTAGTAGATCATTCAAGTCTGTAATTGTATTTCATAAAATAAAAAACATTAAGTAATTTTTTTAATTGCTTTATCTGACCCTGTACTAATTAGGTAATCTATTATTTTACTTTTGTCCTTTAACACTTTGACCAATAGTACTTTTACTTTAGTCCCCTCCTCTGGCCTCTACAGACAGCCTACTCTACATCATAGAACAGGGTCAGATAGTCCATTTTAATCATGATTTTTATTTTTAATGTTTTCTTACTTTAGGAAATCTCCAGTCTACAGATTTAACTGCTAAATTTTTACAGTGAATAGGAACAAGTGACAGGACATGACAAAGGTGTGGAGGAACCCCACTGAGATGTATTGTTTGGGGCGTACGAAAAGGTCATGTGGTGTTATCCAAAGATCATCTACAGTGGCTGATGTCCGCCTCCTACACCCGACTCAACAGCTGGAGTCAAGTACCTGTCAATCAAAACTCTCATAACCTGCAGAGAGGGCCCACGTAATCATGTGAAAGGCTTAGTCTCAACACAAGCAGCAAATAAAGCGAAAACAAAAATACAGTAAGGAGAAAATTTGATAATAAAATAGGAAGATTTTTTCATCAGTATTAGAGGGCAACAGTGATATTGTGAGAAAGATATTCTACAATTGTATTTAGAATTAACAAAATAACTATCACTTATCCAAACCAGTGAAATGATTTCAACTTAATAATAGCTGTCAAAAAACTATTATTTAAGGCACTCTTGGATGAGAATTTAAAAGAATTATAAATTACATGATAATAATATGTTATTGTACAATATATTCATTTGGTCATCAAACAGGGAACTCCCTGTAATTTGTTAGATCAAAACCAAACTTTCTAAACAAAATTAGACTCAATAGCCACTTTATAACTGTGTATAACCGTGCTCATCATTTCAAATAGTTAATCAGCCCATCAACACAGTGGTTCAATGCATTCAGGCGTATACATTAAAGACAAACCTGCAAAGGTTCTACCAACCAAGAATCAGAACAGAAAGGAAAAGTGTCTGCGCTGGTGAGAAGTTCAGAAACATGTGATGGGACACACGCAACCATCTCTGAAAAATAAACTGTGATTGTCAGCTTTCCCGTGAGATAACTGCCTTACCATACCATGATACCAGAGGTCAGAAGATAATGACAAAACCAGTTCAAAATTAAGAAAAGACAACAGTAACTCAAATACCCACTGCAATGTAGGTTCTAGGTTCGATTTTATTAGGAGTGTGTACTGTATACCTAGAGCCCAGTAAGGTACATGTGATTATTATGAAAATACATTCTGTATTATAAATATTTAAAATATTATAAATGTCCTAATAATGGAAATGCAACCAACCAATAGCATGTATGTAATAGTGTGTATTAATTTCTCTAATGAAGGGGAATTGGCTTCAGGAAAGCAAATGAACCGTTTCATGGTTCAAGCATGTGTTGGCTTTTGTTCTATATCTAAATATACTGATCACTGTCATAACTGCACTTCATCCTGATAGGAGACAAAAAAAGAACCCAGCCTTGGAGAGCACTGCAGTCAGTTTTGTGGCTGAATGCAGGGCAGCTGTGGCACTTTTTCACACCCGCCCCGGGACACCTGCGTGGCGCTAGGAATGTGCTTCGCCTGTGCCCCGCTGCATTGTGGGAAGCCGCTCCAGTTCAGTTTAACAGAGCAGATGGCGAACGTATGTGGCGCTCGTGCATGTCATCATCACCTTCATTAACTGAAGGTGACACATGACATCGTCTGGTGCTGGTGGATTTGTTTGTGTGTGTTTGTTCTTCCTTGTGTCTTTTTTTAATTTATTACGGTGAGGTTCAAGGTTGATATGAGACAATTCCCTTAAATCATTGCCTCCCTTAAAGCCTCCCTGAAATTAAATAAATCAAGACTTCCAGCAGAACTACCATGAGGTAAGGCTGTTCAATATTGGGAAAAATAATAATCACAAATATTTTGTTCATAAATTAAATTAAAAAGAATTGAGATGATTATTCATCAGGGAAGATATGTATATAGGTTTCTTATTTAATTAGTTTTATTCTATACATTTTAGCTGAACAATGTTTGAGTTTAAATTTAATCTAGATTTTTAAATTTATGTTTTATCTTTACCTTAATTTTGTTAATTTCTGTTGAGTGACACTTAATAATTTTTGCAACGGTGAGGGGCCATAATTGAAACTGAAATTTGATTAATTGCACCGCTCTATATGGCCACCTACCTGTTCAACTACTCATTCATTGAAATAGCTAATCAGCCTATCACATGACTGAAATTCTTTTAGACATGTTCAAGACAAACCTGCAAAAGATCCAGACAAAGAATGGTCAGGAAATAGGAACATTTCCAGTATGCTATGGTGAAAAGATATCAAATTTTAAAATTATAAAAAGGCAAGCGTAGCCAAGCCAAGATCATAAGACTCTCAACATGAGCTCCAGCAGCAGTTTATGAGATATAGGGAAACCTAATAAAGTGGCCAAAGAATGTTAGTCCTATTAACTGAAGGTGAAACATGACATAATCTGGCCCAGTACATTATTTTTCTTTTGTTTTTTAGTTTGTATTTATAATGGCGTAGTTCAAGGTTGATGGAAGCTATTCGGAGTAATTCCCCTAAAACACAAGTTCTTCTCACTTCTCCTCCGGCCGCCCCCCTCCATGCCTCCGCTCGCCGCCCCCCTTAAGCATTAAGGTAAATAAGGGCTTCCAGCGGCGAGCCAATGAGCACGGGCCACTGAGCGCAGAGATGCATGTTTGTGTTGCCTCCCTCCCAGGACCCTGCTCGTTTATCTTGGCTGTCAGGTAAAGGGCAGACTCTGAGAAGGTGAAACTTTTTTTTTAATAAGGCCAGCTTGGTTTCCTTGGTAACTGCAGGACAACATTATACCGGGACAATGATAAGAGGAGCAAACTCTGGTCTCAGGGCATCCCACGGCAGGTCGCATTGTTGTTTTGTGTTTGCGTCAGAGAAATGAAAGAGCTATTTAGATGTATTCTGTGGCAGCGGTAGCCTCCAGACGCAGAGCATTTTACTGTGGGAGGTGAGATTAATGAGAGCATATTCACAACAGACTCGCAGCTCGGGTCAGGAGCTAAAAGGTAGGTTTCCACTTATAAAGAGGTGCTGTGTCTTCTGTGGGTTCAAACGCCCAGAAAAAAGACCACCATTGACTGTTGTGCTGCTTCTGAAAATATATATAGATGTTACTCAACTTGAAATTTGACTCATTTTGAAAAAGATCATAGAATAGGGTTACGTTTGAGGAATGTTGCTGGTATAACTAAAATATAACATAATAATAAAATGTTCTTTTGTATATATTATGGCCACACTTATTGAAAAAGTTATTGGTTCACTACTGGTATATCAATTTAAATACTGAATATAATATATCAACTAAAAAGGCAATGGATCTTTTCTGTTTGAAAATGTTTCATACTTTGTGGACTTTGTGGAGAATTTTTATAATTGTATTAAATATTCTTAAATTACCCATAAGAATATGTTTTGTTTTTGATAAATATTCAAAAGACACTTTTTAACCAAAGAAAAGTCCAACAATCTGTCTTCTCTCTCTAGATTTTATTTTCCAGGATCCCCACGGCCAATCATCTGATTACTAGAATAAGATACTTATATTATATGCATTAGTTTAACCCTTTAGCACTTAGGGTAAATAGCCACTTATTTTTATAAACCAGCTTCATCTATATAGATGTACAGGCTTAATAGCTGTGTTGTTGTATGTGTACAATACATAAACACCAGCATTGAGATGCCATGGAGTATTGCACAATGGTAACAACAGTCTGTGATATTTAACCCCCACTGTCATCACAGAGCCAGCCTTCAATAAACAGACACCACTGAGGTACACCTGCTACTTTCTGCGTGGTGAGTGGTAAGCTTCACTTTTCCTGCAGATACAACGCAAGGCTAGAAATAATTGCATTTCTGTTTCAACAAGTCAAATGGTAAACTGTGGTGTTATTTACTCCGGTGCCAATTTTATCAGAGTCAGATTATTGTGGCATTTTTGTTTCTCTCACAACCTCTGAAATAATTGCTTTTCTCGAAGGATTATATTAAGACAAAGGTGTGATGGTAACTAACTGCACTGTGAGTGATAGAACGGCGACAGATTTATTGGCTGTAAATGTGTTTGTATGGTAATAAATAATAAAACAGGAGGAGCACTGTAATGGTTGCTTTCTCGAGTTGTCAATATTCCAACCACAAGCCACCTACGCATTCAGAATCTCTCCGGGCGAAAAGTGCATAAAGAAGAAACAAACTGCTCAGGTAATGAAAACTTAATGACTACTAGACTCTTCACTTTGTCCTTTAAATGGGAAGTGTGTTTAGTTAACAAAATGAGTGGGACAAATCAAAGAAGCCTAGGGTCGAGAACACACACACACACTGTCAAAAGCCTGCAGTCATGTGATAAAGTCAGACAATGATGCACAGATACTACCAGGCACATGCGCTACTGCGGGAGAGAAATGAAATGTCCTCACACATGGCTTTAGTCTGTGTGTAGACATTATGAAGTAGAAAGCTCTCGATAAGAATGCACACTAAAGTATTGTGGAGGAAAGCGTAGAGCAGGCAGACGTTCTCTAAGCTTTCATTAAACATCCATTCAAGCCTAGCACATGTTTTGGTGAAAGAAAAATACAATATAAGGTTAGGCGATATAACGTAGCAAAATAATTATGTTCCCCCTTAGAGATAATTCACTAAGTGAAGAATTCATAGGTTGGCTAATACAAGACTTTAGAATAAGACTTTAAAGGAAGTCACTGTGCCCAGCCGTGCCTCATCTTTTGAATACTTGACAGCATGTTTTATTTTGACTGTAACATAGAATAAATAATAGATTATATTTTAAATCATTGTTTCTTAATAAAACATGTTTGCAGTTTCCTCACAGCTATAATACAACCTTACTTTTTACATAATGCTGTCATCATTTTGATACTGTACATTTTTGCCTATATATACATATATGCATATACAGTACTGCACTAATTTAAACATGGTGGACTCTAATCTATAATTGAAAGACTCTTTTTGTTTGAAAAACTGTAGAATAGGACTTTCTGGTTGAAAACTGAAATAACAGCTTTCCTTATCAGTTGTGTTTGTGCGATTAAATCTCAAAACAGAAATCCCTTCATATCAGCATCTTCAATGTTTTTATGATAATATAAATGCACCAAACTCACACACCTCTTCTTGTACATTGTACAAGTGTTTTCTACACCTTTTCAGGGCTTTTTATTTCACTGATTGTCCGTAGGCTGTGATTTATACTGGGGTAAAGAGGAAGAGTGCTCTGTGGGGACCGTGGCCGCGATGTTCAACAGTGGAAGCGGGCAGGCTAATATCACACCAGGGTGAGGCTATGCTCTGACAGCTCATCAGTGGACAATAAGGCCTTGGCTGTTAATGTCCTGCTACCTGGCACACTGCAGATTCACAATCTGCGCCAGATGCTGGAGGCACACTTCCAACTTTGAGTGCACCGGGAAGTGGGCTCACTGAAAAATGAATGGGACAGACATCCACACACTCTTCTATATGTACCAAGCAGCATGTCGTAGGTTGAGGTCACGTGAGAGAGAAACGGTTGATGTCAAAAGCTCAGGTGAGGGCAAGAACCAGTAATAATGTATAGGGTATACAATATTTATAAGGAGAAAAGTCCATAAATATTGAACCTGATCATTTTTGTTATTATGTATAAATCTAACACCATGTCTACTTTACAACTACAGAAACCTTGTACTTGGCGATGTGATACCAGTTTTTGTTTCATGTTGATTGGCTGAGTAATGGCAAAAAATAAAACACACAAAAGAGTCAGCTATTGGACAAATCATGGGGTTCCACAAACTTTTACGCTGTCCCTCAATTTCATTATAAATGAACTTACAGTATTTATGTCTTATCACTTGCTGGATGAAGCCAACAGTTACGCTAGCAACATCAAGGGATAATATCGGAGCACTGCGCAAATACATGAAATCTTTCTTTCCAGAGAGCTAGATTGAAAATGTATCTGTCGAGAGCAATCATGCATAATTTGAGAATGGGCTGGGTAAGGCGAGTGCTTACAGCCATGCACACACGCAGACACTCCAGTGGGACTTATGAACTCAATTTAGTCAGCTAGACTACACTTCTTGATTCTGTCACTGGGGATAATCATCAGGATGTGGTACTTTGACCGAGCCCTATGTCTAAACCCAGGCAGGATATAAGGTCATGTAGGAGTGCAACTCTAGCCATGCAGCGCCCAGACCTCAAGTGCTCCAGTGGTTTTTGTGGTTATCTACAGTAGCCAGCTGTCGCAATACAGACCTGGCTTCTCAAGAACGTCCCCACACCCCTCTCTTCTTACCCTCTCTCTCTCTGCTTCTCAATCACGACTGACCAAACTGCAAAACTGCCATTTGTGCTAAATTTTTATACAAAATAATTGACTTATAGCCTTTGTCGGGTTACACCGTGAACAATGGCCAGTTAGTTGCAAAGCTGACACAGAGACATATACTGACTATGCACAAGCTGCCATTTAGATACAAGCCTCTCTATGACTCTCCTGATGTAAAAGTGATATCTGTCTAATGCCACTCCTACAGTCCTTGAGATCATTTTGATAGTGAAAGCATTTCTGCTAAGCTGGACTAAGCACGTACTTTACAGAAAACCTTCTTAATTGACATGGATGCAATGGTCCTGAACCTTGAACAAAGAAATACAAAAAAATGGTTTCAGTTAGTTCAAGACATGGGTTTTCAGAATGAGCAGATTATATGCTTTCCAATATTGAACTTTGTAGATGAAATTGGTAAAAATATTTTTTCCACCTGAAACGTTCTAAATGCCCATTAATATTATCGGCTAAACTTCCTCTGTACGATTGAGAGAGGAATAGATCTTCCGCATTAACTGAACTTAACATTAACTGGCTGCTTCACAAAGCTTAACAGAATAGCACTGACAACATTGTGAAATAATAGTTATTTAACAGTAAGGTAGAAATAAGGCATTAGTAAAGTGTACGAGCCACAAGCTACGTATAAAGAAGATGAACATAGAATAGACCCTACGCATTACCCTTCCAAATGACATTTGTTGTTATTTACTTAATCATTATTTTTAAACTATTTATCCTTGCCAGCTTGTTCCAGTGATACAGCGAGCAAGCATTCACTAGCTGAACTTGCTGTACAACATCAGACCATTGGTACACGAATACCGCTAATAAAGACAAGTCTTTCTCCTTTAGGAATCATGCATGTCATTGGACAACAGGATGAAGCTGACTGAATAAACATTGGCCGAAGATGGCACGCCACACAAAGGGCCACTGTAATTACTAATCAAAATGCTATTATAAAGATAAGCAGATGAAGTAATAATTGGACATGTGACATGTGCGCCTCAGTGAGAGAGTATATGTTTAAAATGAGGTCACAGGAGAAGGTACATTTTGTGTCTGCTGTGTCTCTTTATCGCTTAAAGTCTGTCTGTCACTGTCAGGGAAAACATGGATAAAAACCTCCAGTCTGTGGCATACATCATCAAAGGTGATGCAGAGAGGCAGCAATGGGGCCTGGGCAAACTGCAAAGTAGTGAGCACCACCTGCTGGTCACAGAGCGAAAACTTTCAGATCTGACTGCACAGTGTTTGCACAATGCTAGAGACCTGCAGTGTCAAACATATACAATTTTTTTATCTGGCTAATTACACTGGGTAGTTTAAATTCAATTCATAGAATATTTAAGAGATGCTTCTAAGATATTCATGGTAATTGTTTAAAGTCAGGTTTTGGATTTAAAAACAACATATTTCTGGTCCAATAGAAAGTACAAATCAGGATTGCATTTGGCACATTGGCACTCCTGAAAGCTATAGGCTACTGGACAAATTTTAATAAAGTATGTGGACTGAATAAAGATGATTATGACATTGTGTTTACTGGAGTTGTAGAGGTTATACCCAAGCAAAGGTCTGCACTGATAAAATATTAATATTTTATTTTTATGTTATTTTCATTGCAGTGCTTTTGTTTGAGAATGGGTTTTGTGTTGGCAGTTGCTGCAGATTTTATAGCTCGGTTTAAAAACCTTCAAATAAAGAGTGTGTTCCCGGTGTAGGCTGGGATTACCTAAGCTCTTGAATGCTTCTTCAGTGGATTCCTATTAGCAGAGCTTAAAAGCTGTCATTTCAGCTAAGCCTAGGCAAATTACCTGCAGCTCTACAGCCGTGGGTGGGGGGGGCTGGGGGTGGAAGGAATATCAAACAAATGACAAAAAGGCATATAGGAGAATAGAGGAGAGCTGCATATAAATACAGACGTTCATTTTCAGTCAGTCATTAGCGTTGGGTCTTTAGACTTTGACTTCACGGTGCTTATTAGCATGTGATTAACCTATTGGTGGGATCTGGGCAGCCAAGACATGGGAAAGGTCAAAAGTCATCGCTCGGCTAGACAAGAAGAACATGAAGAGGCGGCCTATTAAAACAAAGGCCAGCCTCTCATCTGCCTGTTTCTTCCACACACACACCTAATGTTCTTGTACACTATAGTGATCATTGCCGGCAGCATGCAAGGTCAGCTCCGTTATTATTGTACTAAAATAAACTGTTGTAGTGCTACTCAATTAGAAAAAAGGCCACTTTGTGAAATCCCACACAATGCCAAACACCTGGTGCATGTTGGCAGCCACCAGACAGACTGCAGGTGGGGATGAATTAAAGCCAGTCTGCACCCAAGGAGGTAATCATGAATAAAACATTGAGCCGGTACTTGTGGAGGTTGGAGCATTTTACTATAGCTATAACTCCGGCTTGTTGTGTCTCCCATTGGCAAAGAATGCAGAAAATGAAGACTTTTTTATTTTTAATGCATTACTAAACAGATTCACAAGCTAGTATTTAGTCATTGTATTGAGTTGTAAATGTGTCCTCTGTGCTAAAGAAATACTGGTTATTTTTTTGCACTGCTCAAGATCACAATGACAATATAAAATGATTGTCATTGTGATCATAATGTAGTATGTATGTAGTCTTTTGAGAATCATTCAACAGTACTCCACCACCACAAGGCATCTTACTTATTTCACAATAAAGCCTTATAATAAAAAACGTTTATTCCTTTACTGACCCCTTGTGGGTGAAATTAGTATTTTTGGCCCTATCTTGCATTGCTACTGAATTCCTAAAAGACATTTTCGGCATCTAGATCTACATAAAAACGCAAATGATTTTATTTAAGTTCATTTTAACGTTTAACCAACCAATTAACAAAGACTAGCAAAAACATAACCTCCTTGGCAGTAATATGGTAACAATGAAGAAATGTGAGCTGGGGACAAAAAATATTTTCTGTCTGTCATTGTCTGTCTGTTTGATGCAAGTTGGTAAAAGAAAAACAGAATCATTTAATATTCTACTTCATTTATGTAGGCCATTCCTCAAACAAGCAAAGAAAAACTATATTTTGTGTATGAGCTAATACTTTAACTGCAGTGTAGACAAAGGCCAGCTCATGGCAACTGGCCATTAGCTCAGTGTCTGTGATGGATGGAGGAGCATGTGGGAAGGTGTGGACCTTTCTGCCCAGATGAGTTCGGTGTCTGCTGCCACAGTTTGATGTTTTATCTCTCACTACATCAATCACTGGGAATTTTTAATTAGCTGCACAGTGAGACTAGCATTGGGTCAGACAGGAACATCACCACACCTACCAGACATGAGCAGGGATAAGTGATTTATAAGGACAAACCTCAACAAAGACAAACAGTGGATAGTGTGTTTTAATTGGGAATGTTCTGTTGCTCGCTGCTTGTTAAGAACATGCCAAAATTAAATTATGTTTGCTACATGTGGGTGGAAGCATTTTTATTTAGCCAAATAACGTTTCAATTTTTGCAGCATGATTCAATTTTCAACATGATTCAATTTTCATCCAAAGCCATCACAAATAACCACCCTGCTCGTTCACATCAAAGGGCTAAAATATCAGAAGCTCTTAAATGTTCTGTAATAAAATGAAAACATCTCGTAAGGCTAGACATGCAGTTATCATTTGAATATTAATTTGATTTTTGAACACTAAACTGTTTTTTTTAAATTATACAATATTTGTTCATAAATGTTATGATTGGTGGCACGAGGGTAGCAAAAGTTTTTGATTCTGCCGTAGGGTTAGGGTTTTCACAGCAAAAACATCACAGGTCAGTTATCTCTTTGTTACTGAGCCATGTTGGTTTAACACTGTTGTTCATCTCCATTTGTTTATTTACTCACAATGTAGGCTGTTTAGCCACTTTACGGGTGTCTGCCACTTTTCTGATTACTCGCCGTTCGCCCTGCGCAAAAAATCAATTGACACTGGTGCAGCAGAGAGTCTGGCTTACCAGGCTAACAACTTTGCACTTTTCCACAAAGGAAGTTACTACTTTGTCAGTAATTAATCCTGGCCCCAGTGGGACACCTATTGTACATGTTTTTAGTGGTAGGAGAAATCAAACCCAGGACCTTTTTGCTGTGAGGCAAGAGTGCTAACCACTTTGCCACCATGCCGCCCAATTATGGTTGAGGCTACATATATGTGGGGAAAAGACTATGTCAGACTGAGACAAATTAGAATTTGCATTGTCTGCTTCTGTCAGCATTGCTGTAATGTCAACTCAAATTCTCATCAAATTAACCCATTTTCTATAATTGTTTTGCTGCTTCACATTTCTGGGATCACAGAGGAGGAAACGACAGAAGGTGAGCTTTTCTAATGATGAACAATACAATCCACAGAGAACTCCAGGTCCTTGTCTCTTCTTTATTTCCTTCTGGGAATGTGACAGAGACAAAAACACAAAACAAATATAGGAAGACTGTATTTACCAACTCCCATGAAACCAGACCTGTCATCGTCGTACCACAAGATGAAGGCCTCTGTGCTCCTCCTCCATCATCTTATCTGATTAGTTTTTATCTTTTTGTTTACAAGCGGCCAGATGAGGACCTGCCTTAAATCTGCCTGAGTCACGCTTTCTTTCGATGTCCATTTTTATTAAATAAGACAAAGCATTAGAGCGACAAACTTCCTTTTTTTTTAAGACCATAAAACAATCAGGGCGGCTCCACAAAAGCTATTATAAAGCTTCAATATGTGTTTTTCGCACACACACACACACACACATAGACACACACATGGGAAATAGAGCAATTGTAAAAGGTCTCGAAGGCCCCCATAAGCTTCTGTAAATCAGCCAGCGTCCGGACCTGAGTTTTATTCCTTCCCCTCTGGTGGATGTTGGGTTATGACCCGTACGCAGGAGGTTATTTATTGCTTTTGTCTCGACTGGTGTTGACTTCCGGCTACTCATCTATGGTCTCTAGGCTAATAGAAAGCTACATGGGGCTCGAGATCCATGGGAAGTCCAGTATAAGGTGCAGGGACGGCATGGGGTCAGCTTGTGAGTAGAAAACCTAGAATTTATGATATGAACTTTGAAATTGGTATTTTCTGCTTCTATGGACACTCAAAGTGCTCAGAGTTCACCAAAAAGAGACTCACAACCCACATCTTTACACCAATGTTCCAAACAGGGGAGGGCTTGCCCAAGGACACAACGGCAGTATTAACCGCATTTCCACAAAATACACCAAAGAACTTTCAGTCCCCTAAAGCCTTACCCAACAGCACAACTCGTTACCTGTAAAAGCTGTTTGGATAAAGACAAATTTGACCTTCATTTTTCTTCAAACTAGACTAATATTTTTTCACTTTTCAGAAGCCAAAATTTGACTTGACCACTTTAGCTGCTTGCGTTGGGGAAGTACTCCCTGTTGATGAAGAGAAAGAGGAAGATGTAGAGGGCTGACAAAATGCACGGACCATAAACACAGATGACAGACTGCTTTTGCAATGTCTCCATTCTCAGAGCTGCCTGCTGCCTGTGTAATAGTAACTCAGTGTGTTGTGTTAGCGAATAACAAAGATGAAAAGACTAAATTGTCAGCGGCCAAATGAAACTTAACCTTGATGCTCCCGTCTCTACAGTACCGTTTTTATGAGTAACTCAGGGCTATGACCCTTCCCTAAGGAGTGTGTGATTGTATCTATCTATTTCCTATTTCCTCTATGAAAGACCAGCTCTCTGTTACATCCTTCTTACCTTCACACAGCAGCCGTGAAATGCTCTCAACAAGGCTGCCATCCTTTACAATGGACCAGCTAACCCGAAGTGGCAACTCTAGCCTCAGCGAAGTTTTGAAATATGGGGCCCACCTGCCATTTCTGCAGCACTGACAGCCGGCTGACAGTTAAAAGGAACAACCGCAGACTGAGAATATATGAAGGGCTCCTTGAGTGGTGACAGCCCAGGCGAGATATAGAGAGCCCTGGTGCAATGGAGACAAGGCGACTAGTGACATCAAGAAAGGGACAGTTTAAGGTGGTCAACATATACACATGCTCAGTAACTGCTGAGTCATACAGTCAAGTGGACAGTGAATGGTGTAATGGTCAGCATGCAGCATTAAAGATTATTTGTGAATAATTGATTGTTAAACGAATTCTTTGCCTGTAAATATGCTCTATAAAAAAGTCCTCAGGTAGCATAGTTTTAGCTTCATCTGGTTACACACCTTTCACTATCTGATGATTAATCGATTAATTGAAAAATGATCAAAGCCCTAGTTATATGTCCTGATGCTGATGCGTAGAAGGTATATGGATGAGCTTATGTGGTAGCCCAGAGTAAACCACATATTCACAATCACAACCAATATTGATCATCTTCTTCATCCTTTCAACTTTTTCCATTTCATGTTCACCAAAATAATTCAACTGCCGCCTAGCCTACAGTGATTTCCATATTAAATTGGGGTTTTACATCGAGTGTGTCCAGGGTCCCATAGGGGTCATAAACATGGGGGCGCTATAGAGGCATTCTTTAATTTGCATATGTACACTAGCCCAGATCACTGTGCCAAAATTCATGCGATTTTGTTCATGTTCAGCAGGATTAATGGCTGAATTAATGTGCTTCAGTGCATTAATTTGTTAATTAATTCATTATTAATCATCATCGGAGTACCAAAAACAATACAGTTTGGCGTCTTTATGATATGTAACATGTTATTACAGATTGTTACACAGTGTGTTACATTGTACTTAATGAGGTAGATACAATGTAGTTAAGGGAGAATGTTCTTGGCGAATCTTGAATCTTGGCAAATTAACTCACAGCTAATTGTTGCATAAATACCATAATGGCCCCATAACATTTGAGTTTTACCATTGTTCTTTATCTAGTGCTCAAAATACTAGTACTAATCATTGTTTATACAGAAAGTGGTTAGATTTATGTGTTATGTGTTTCCAAACTTTTCAAAAGAGGAAGCCAAATTGGATGATAACTGATGCTCACTTAAGATAAAAACTCATGAAAAAAGGAACATTTGAAAATTGTCTTATCTTAATTGTGATTTTGTTCAGCTGTCATATTTATTAGAGAGCTGTTCTTTGTTGGAATACAAAGGTAACAGCTGTTAGTGGTTGTAGATCGAGTCAGCCTTTGATGTTTACACCCACTGACCTTTTTGAGAAGACCTATTTACCAAGTCAGAGACCGGTTTAACATAATAGCTCGGATAATCGCTCATTACATCAAAATTAGCAGAACATCATCAAGAAGGTGGGCTACAGCAGCAGAAGACCATCTAATAAAGTGACCAGTGCATTATTCTAAACAAAAGGCCAACTCGAGTCGGGAAAGTGGATCCCAGACTTACAACCGTCTGTGGCAGGTGTGCTAAACCTTCTGCTATTGTGCTCAGGAATGAATTGGAGACTATTTGGCACAAGTGGAGAATATATGAGGCGGAGCCCTGAGCAGACACATGTTTCATTGTGCAGCTCAATGCCTGGATAAAAGACAGGCTTTAAACTATGACCAAGGTCAACTCTGCTGCACTCTGGCACCATCAGTGACATATTTACAGCACCATCAGCACCACCTCCACACTCTCTTCTGTCTTTCTCTGCTTGTAACGGTTCTTTGTGCATTGTATCACAACTTAAATGTAAAAAAAGCAATATTATTAGTAAAATGTTATGTATTTTTTATCCTCTAATCAGTCAGTCAGTGTCAGGTGTCTTAGCAACGATAGTTCTTGGGCAATGGCCAGTTAGTCACAGGGCAGACACAGTGACATGCACAGACAGACAGCTATTGATTCATTCATTTACTAAAACTACTTATTTAGAGTCAAATATTTGCACACATAACACATGTAGGCCTTTGTATTTTAATAGTTGGACAGAGAACCCACAGTAACACAATGAAGACATGCAGACTCCACTTGGAAAACACAACCTCTTTGCTCTGAGCACTAACCACTCTGACGACATGAACTTCCTTCAAGCAAGAAAAAAAATTCAGTTTGATTTTTCCTGTGACAATATAAATGAAGAAAACTGTACAAAACCTCAATTTAAACACTGACCTTACTGTAACTGTGAGTAGCTTCCCGATTAGCATAGCCACTCTGCAGTCATATCTCTTCATTACGTCTTCATAATTACACATGTTAAACGTTAATTGAAAACATCAGCTGCCGTCATGATATACGGAGCTCTATTGTTTGTAAGTGTTCTATTAATAGCTCATTTAGTCCTTGCTCTAATTGATTTCCTGGTTCACTAATTGATTGGGAGAGTGGAGGCCGACTTCTTTTGGAGGTGAATTGTTCGAGAATTTAGTGGAATCGAGACAAAGGCAATCTGCGAGAAAATGACATGTTAGTCACAGGCAATTACGATGGAGGGTCTGACCTTGGCTAACAATGAGTGATTACAAGTTTTATTTGCAGCGTGGTTAACTGACACTGTAGAAATGAAAACTGAAGCTGTTTTATTTCAAGCTACCTACCGGAGTGTCACAAAATGTAAAAGCCTATACATTCATATCAAATCAAAACCCTTGAAGCTGTAGTCTGGATATTTTACAAGAAATGTTAAAAAATAAAAATACATTGTAGTCTGTAGAGGCCAGGGAAGGGACTAAGGTAAAACTTGACTACTACTGATTTTGTTGTATAGGCCAGAGGAGGAACAAAAGTAAAATAATATAAATATACCTGCTTTACATCATCAACAGGCAGATAATGAATTGTTTAAACTTATTTTGTCATTGACACTTGGACTACACATTTAAAGACACATAATAATAATAATAATAATAATAATAATGCATCAGTTTTATACAGCGCTTTTCTCAACACTCAAAGACGCTTTACATTACATTATTAATTCATTAAGTCACACCTCCTTCCATCCTTATCTTGGTGCCCATATGTTTTGTTACCGTGTCAGTAACCACTGAAAATACAACCTCACACATGTATTCTCATGAAACAGCACCCGAATATGTGGTCCTTCACTTTTCTGTAGACATCTATGTTCATGCATGCAGCAAATGTTATGGGGAATTCTACTAGACATACCTTCATTATATACACGTGTATATATAGGGCAGGTGGTGTTATTGGTACGACACCATATCAGAGCTGAATAATATAACACCTAAAACGTCAGCAACCAAAATCTAAATGTGTACAATGTAATGAGATCAGACCAGAGGAGCTATGACGGTGGTATCAATTGAATATCTTGATACAATGTATGTGAGCATATGTCCAAGCAAGGGAAAATAAGCTGTCTCTAAAACTGAAGGGCATAAATGTACACCCACCTCTATGTGTTATCATATTGGTCAAAACATCTCTGGCTTGCAAATTCAAATTCAAGTTTCAAGAGCATCCTGGAGACACATTTGCAGACAACGTACCAAATAAATGGGCAGACTAAAAGTGCTACGGCTCTATCTCAAACCTGAACTCACACTGGGGGCCACACATATAGTAAAAATACTGTATCTCACAATGATAAGGAATCATCAAGCTAACCTTTTGCTTATTTACTGACCCTTTGTGGCTGGAGTTGATATATTTTTGGCCTAAATGGTGCAAAAACATTAAAAAGTCTGAATCCAATGATTACATTTTGAGTTATCTTTGCTGCTGCTGTTACCACCATACTGAGCTTACTGTACAAAACGTTCAGCATTGTCTCTGCATGTCTCTGTTAAGTCCTGTTCTGGGTCTGGCCTCTCTGTGCACTCCTATGTGTATCCCTCCAAGGTCTTCTCCATATTCCCTCTTTGCTGTTTTAGGCACTTCACCACAAACCAATTTACCTGTCAGACATCTTACCTTGGGAAAAGAGGGGAGGGGGACTAGCGGTGAAAAACAAAGACCATATAAAGATGGAAAGATGAAGATAAAAAAGACATGCACAAAAGAACGAGAAGAATTGAGTGTGTATGGGTGTGTGTAAGTGTGTGTGCGTGCATGCATCATTTAGCGTCAGTGTGTTCTCCCGTATTTCCCACAAGGCCATGCATGAGCGGGCAAGAGGCTGGTCTCCGGAGAATGGTGACAACGGCAGCTCCATTGTTGTCGCGGTGATATATTGCCAGGAAACCCCCCGGGGCAGGAACCACTTATTTAGACATCAAATTAAGGCTGAAGACACACACGTTCACACACATACACATATCCACCACATAATAGGTGCACATCCACAAGATATGTACATCTGAAGTATCGCACACACACACACAACAGTTAAAAATAACACGGGCAACTTCTCCGGCCAGAGCTCTCTGTGAAATGAGCATAGAATATAACATGAGAAAAACGAAATAAACACAGCACAACGATGAGTTTTATACAATGTGTGTGTGTGTGTGTGTGTGTGTGTGTGTGGGTGGGTGTGTGTGTGTGTGTGTGTGTGACCAAAATGCACCAGCACACGCCTTCACTGTCTTATCTGTAAGTAATACCATAAGGCCACTTTTTTATGTTGTGATATACTTTTGACATTTTGCTCCGAGGTGCTGACCATAACTCACCTGCCTCTATTCCCTGTGCCCGCTCTTCCATGCCTGCCAAGCTTCATGCTTCACTGCTTTGGGCTTGACTTTTTACCAACCTGTCTTGTTTTCCCTGCCAGTATCTACTACTGTATGTTGTTGCTGTTTTAGATAAAGGGAACTATAACACTATAACACACATAAGCTTTTTAGCATGTTCTAATCAGTCAAAAACAAATACATACTTTGTTTTATTTACATAGGTTTGAGTACTGCTGTAAGTGTGGAGGGTTACCATCTCAGGAGCTGATAATGCTCAGGTTGCCATAAGTACATAAGGTCACAACATGTCTATTCTTCAGGGAGCTCTAACAGTCGCTGACATTTGTGTTGCTATAACAGGAATGCTAATTAGGACTCCACTCTGACAAGGCCTTAGAACCTGATCTGAGCTTTTTCAGCAAAGAGACCAAACAGCTTTCAAAAAGAATATGCTTTGACTTGAAAAGTAATATACAACATTATTTCAAAAAGAAAAAAAAAAAAAATATTGGACTTTTCAGTAATATGCAAAAATACTGCACATATTGACTTTTATTATGTCTCTAGAATCCCTAAAATAGTTAACTATTTCTTGTATGTTTTTTTTTTTTTTGTCTGTTATCTTAGCTCCAATTAGATAAAAAATAAATTAACATTTGAACCAAAGATCTCATCAAAAAGAAAGTACAGTACAGACCAAAGGTTTGGACACACCTCATTCATTCAATGAGTTTTCTTTATTTTCATGAAAAGGCAAGAAATCCCACTTATTAACCCTGACAGGGCACACCTGTGAAGTGAAGA
>JAVQKC010061105.1:0-24683 GCA_036025475.1 Philypnodon macrostomus
GCTACTAGTACTTCATGACTATCTTAGCGAGTCTAACGGTTCTTCCGATCCAAAGCATTTCATTGCATTTTTTGACCCTGTGTTGAATGTGCATATGACAAATAAACTTGAAACCTTGATCTTAAACCTTCAATCCTGCATTCATTCATTCATTGAATGACCAATTTAGGAAATGCAATAGATCATTGTTATTTCAGCCAGCATCAAAAATGACAAAGATTTTTTTTTTTTTATATATGTGATATATTATACTTCTCTTTCAGCCCCAAGCATGCGGTCAGAAAGCGATAGTGAGCTGTCCCCCTCTGACTCTGGAGAAGAGCAGGAGGATGAAGAAGACAAGATGGAGACTGAACAAAAATTGAAGAAAGAGGACAAGGAGAACGTGAAGGCGACTCGGACTCCAAGCAAAGGTTTATCGGCCGCTCTGTACAAGACTCCTGCCAAAAAGACCAAGAATGCACCTGAACCTGCCCAACAGCCCAGTATGGTGGAGGAATACTTCGAAGCTCATGGTAGCTCAAAAGTACTGACGTCAGATCGCACCCTCGAGAGGCTGAACACACCTAAACTCGACAGGGTATTTAACAAATGTTGGAGTAGATGGATTGGGTACAATTAATTATAGTGAGATTTTAGACCAAATTTTGTCTTGATTTTACAGGAAACACTGGTTCGACTTTTAGAAGCGAAGCCATCGTGCTACTCAAAAGACGTTCAGGAACTTCACCAAAAACACAGCAGCCATTTTAGCAAATGGATGCTACAGTTACAGTGAGCATAACTATTCTGTATTTGCTTTTTGTTTGTTATTGCATAATTATTGAGTGTTTGTTCTTTGTTTTATAGGTTGGGTTACAGTGTCTTGGTCTATGGGTTAGGCAGCAAAAAAGCTTTGTTAGAGGACTTCCGCGCGTCTCAACTGTCTCAAGAACTTCATCTTGTGATCAATGGCTTTTTCCCTTCCATCACACTCAAATCAGTAAGTATAAAATGAACATGTAATCCGTTCAAATCAAGTCAAATAAGTAATATGTTTTACACAGATTCTAAATGCTCTGACAAATGAGGCACTTGATCATGTGGGAAGTTTTCGCACCCCTTCAGACCAGATTCAGTTTATCTCTAAGACACTTACAGACAGTGAGTTATTAATTTTGATTGTGTAAGTGTAGTGTTGTACTCCACCTTCACATTTTACATGTGTTTCATAGGCCCAGATCTACATGTGTATGTTATCATCCATAATATTGATGGGTCAATGCTACGGGGTGAAAAAACCCAGAGTGCACTGGGGCAACTGGCTTCGCTGCCCAATCTGCACCTGGTTGCTTCTATTGACCACATCAACGGGCCACTAGGCAAGTCCAGTAATAGTTGAATATACTATTTGTTTGTACTTGTATTAACAGCCTTGTATGTTTTAGTGTGGGACCAGTTTAAGCAGAGTCAGTTTAACTGGTTGTGGTGGGAGTGTGTAACATTTCAACACTACGGAGAAGAGACATCTTATGAAAACTCCCTCTTGGTGCAGCAGACCGGTGCTTTGGCTCTGTCGTCTCTAACTCATGTGCTGCGAAGCTTGACACCAAATGCAAGGTACAAAAAACATGCCTGACCCTTTATCACTACATTATTTGAACATTACAAATATGTATTTCTTTCAGAGGAATTTTCAAATTGCTGGTAAAATTTCAACTGGAAAACAAAGACAATCCATCATATTCAGGTGAATACACATTTAAATGCATGTCTGTTTATCAGAATTCCATCAATAACTACTCTTTGTTTGTTTTTTTTGAAGGGTTGTCTTTCCAAGACTTTTATCAGCGCTGTCGAGAGGCCTTCTTGGTCAACTCTGACTTGACTTTAAGGACTCAGCTGACAGAGTTCAGAGATCATAAACTGATCCGCACACGAAAGGTACACCTGCATCTTGTAGTCCCATCTTCATTTTACAATTATATTCTTCATGGCGTAAATATATTCTGTTGTTTTTAGGGTGCGGATGGAGTGGAGTATCTGATTGTACAAGTAGAGGCAAATACATTGATGGACTTCCTGGAGAATGAGCAGGGCGACTAAAGAGAAGCAATTGTGTACTTGATCATGGACTCATTCAGTCATATTTTGAGAATATTCCCCCAAATTACATTAACTGTAGCTCAGATGTACTGTGCAATAAATAGAATGGATATTTAATGTGTCTTTGTAATGTTACATGGACTGCTTGTATTTGGCTGTGTATACATTTACATAATGAAATACTAAATGCAAAGAGTAATTATTGCAAGGTTTTTATTACTTTGATAAATGCAATATAGCAAACATACATTCTTGTGGTTCTTTCAAGGCAGGACGTGAAGATAGTGACATGGAATGATCATTCAAAAAGGTGGTATTAATTTGTGTCATGCACTTTGTACAGATAGATTAAAAAGAATGACAGTACATGCAGTTGAAGATGCTTTAATCCTCAATGTCCCCAGTGTTTTGAGTCTGCAGAGAATTTTTCATCATTTCTGAATTAAGTGTAAACATCTGCAGCCTGTTCTGTGTAGCTGTGTGTACAACAAGAAGTTCATCTTCTTCCAGATCTTTGAGCAGAAGCAGAATTGCATCAAGTGTGTGTGACTGAAAATACAAAAAAACACACTGATGAGTCAAAATATAGTTACACATTTTAAACACAAAGACCTTTACCTTTCTCATGAGTGACCTGTGACCTCTGAATGATGGAGACGACAGAGACGGAAATTTGTCTCTTGGAAGTGGCTTCATCCCCAACTGTTCTCTGATTTTGCTACAAGGTTTATACACAGATTTAAGATGTAAAATTATAAGACATTTTTTGCTTGGTGTTGATTGAAAAAGAGACCTACTTTGTCTCATCCATATTATAGTCCAGTGGGTCATTCTCAGTTTCTGTGTCTGGGTGGCCGTTGGTTGAAAGCTGGATTTGTACTGTTTCTGGGGGTGTTGTGACCTCTTCTCCCCGGGTCAAAGCAAGTGCAACCTCCTCCTCTGTCACCACTACACACCAAAAACATTAGTATCAAAATACTCATGGAGCAATGCAATAAAAAATAATAACTAGTTTGGAGCTTCTACACTAACCTTGGTTGTCCAGCTTTTGCAGTCGTGGGAGACATCGCAGCACAGTTAATCTGTAATGGCTGGAGTCAGTCCCACAACAGGGGTTCTCTGCCAACCACAGCACCTTAAGTCTTGTCAGTGGGCGCAGGTGAGACAGCTCTGAAAGTGAGGGGATCAAGTTCCTCCTCAGGTAAAGCTCGGACAGATTCTGACATCCAGCCAAAGGAGCAAGAGATGTGATTCTGTTAACACTGAAGAGAAGGCATGACACAGACTTGTAACATTATCATCACCAGGATTAAGTTAAAAACAAAATGAGCTGTCCCAAACCAACCTCAGTGTCAGCACCTCAATGTTGGGCATTTGGGAGAATATTGAGATCTACAAAAATAGCATAAAGCTTATAGTTAAATGGGACATACAAGAACACACAAGACTTGATAAATGTGCACTTATTGACAGTAATAATTTAGCTACCGTATTTGGTATTTTATTGCTAGTGTCTGGTCAGATATTACGCTTAAATATTACTCACGTCTGTCAGGTTGCATCCCCTGCAAATATAAGACATCAAAAGACAACACAAGTTGATACTAGTCCTACCAATAGCAGCTAAAGATGTGCTGAAATAACCCCCTTACCAACAATTGAGTTTCTTCACGCTTTCCAGGTCGGAGGCCTTAGCCTTAGCGAGAACCAGCTTTCTTGTTAGCTTCATATCCTATATCTGTTTGAAGATTCTTCATAGACATTATATTTTTCTAAACAGTTGCATTGTAGCGAGCACAAACATTTCAACTCAGTCCATTCAGGGATGTTGTCGTCTGCCACATAAGTGCGCAGGCGCACATCAAACGAAGCGTCCTTAGTAACGGGTTAATCAAATATTAGGTCAACTTTCCAATTAAGATAATCATATTATTAATAATCATTAGTATAGGATAGGTTCATAACTTGTGTATATTACGGTATTGTTGTATACATGTATGATTGTGTGGCAAGACTCAAACTCCCATAATGCATCGTAAAAGTTGTGGTAAAGCGCGCCTGCGCACTTAGCACGTCCTCTTTGGACCTACGTCTCCACTGAAACGATGGTGAGCCTAGAGTGTTCCCTTCAAAATCCATGTTAATCTGTGGCTGTAAATGTTTGAAACGTGTACATTTACAGTTCTTAATCTTAAAAGGACTTTACTCTATGGAACCCATATATTATTTGTTCACATACACAACGTTTGGATGAAAAAATATTGTTTTTACTTCACCAATAGTAATGGCTGCCACCAGTGCTATCATGTTAGCTCCGAGAACCGGCTTGCTAGTTGAAGTCCGGTTGATATGCTCCAGCAAACATATAATTAGATTTTGGAGTACCAAAATTGTCAATTGTCAAGTTTTATCAGTTAGAAACTTAATTTGATACAAGCTTGTAGTGCAGGTAGCTTGGTGTCTCAGTGACGGCTCAGTAGTTAAACTGATGTTTTCATTTTAACTTCCATGAGGCCCTTGTACTTGTCTAATGCGTATTGTTGTTTGATGTCAGGCAATGCTTTGCATAATCAGATGTACTCTGTGCTAACGTATTATGTTCATTTTGTATCTATAGGCCAAGCGCACCAAGAAGGTGGGGATCGTTGGTAAATATGGGACGCGTTATGGCGCGTCGCTGAGGAAGATGGTCAAGAAAATTGAAATCTCCCAGCACTCGAAATATACTTGCTCTTTCTGTGGAAAGGTGAGACCGTTATGAGTATACCTGCTTCTATGGGGTTTATGTCAGACAAGTTTTAACAGGTTAAATGATTTGCAGACCAAGATGAAGAGGAGGGCTGTTGGTATCTGGCACTGTGGGTCCTGCAGAAAAACTGTGGCTGGAGGAGCCTGGACTTACAAGTATGTTTCTTTTACAGATGGAATAAGACCTGTAACTCATTACTTTTGTGTCAAAACTGCAGTGTTCATGTAATGTTTGCTGCTGCTTAGTGAAACTTTATGTATTACATCTTTAGATTACGTTTATTTTATACTTCAGTTATGGTAGTGTCAAAGAGGCTAGTTGGCTAGACTAATCTGTTCTGATGTAAGATACAGGATGATTTGGGTAATTTTATTTAACATAAGAATTTACAAATGTCAAACAGCTGCAAAAAATGCTTGACTCCATCTAGTTCCTGTCAATCTTAAATGTTACATATTTAGTGACCCCCAATCTAAAATGTTTGTTTTTCACCTCAGCACAACTTCCGCTGTCACAGTGAAGTCTGCGATCAGGAGGCTGAAGGAACTGAAGGACCAGTAAACCAGTGCAATAATCACTGGTGGATTTGGGACTTTGTTTTCTATAACTTAACCGACCTGGACATGGCCTCAACATCCAAAATAAAGCAGTCTGGAGCGGAATTCTTTGTCTTTTGTACATGTATGGGATACTAAAACACTACAATTAGATGGGTCTTGTAAGTTGTAATAGATGGTTTAGTAATTGTGATCTTAAACATGTATACAGAGAACCATGTGACCCTGTGGGAGAGGGATTTTTTTTTTTTGCGCCTAGCCGCTTGCATTGTCAAGACCAGAATGAAGGACAGGATTTGGGGTGTTTTGGGGAGTGCAATCAGAAGAAAAGTACCTACAGCAACTGTGTAAGTGTTGGGAGTGCAAATATACAGTAGACAAACTAAATTTTACTAGTGACCATCATAATGTCTGAAAACAAACAGAAACTCGTAAGTATACAACCTCTTGATTTGACAATGTATAAAAGACCATAACATTATTTTCACCCCTAGAAACTAACATTAATTGTGTTGCAAGTTGTGGTAGAATGCCCACATTGCATATAGTTTCATAAAGGAACTTAAAAGCTTTGTCTAGTTATATTTCCTGTGGATGTATATCCTGTCAGAATAATTCAGGAAGTTGCTTTATTCCATTCCACAATAGAAACTACAATTTATGGATTATTAAGTTTGTAAACAAAGTTCTAAATTCTGGAATGGATGCAAGACCATGATACATTTTCAATGGAGAAATTGGCAAATGATAACCACTCTGCTACATGTAGGTAATGTCAGAGCCTGTTTAGGAAATCAGTGTTATTTAATGTACACATTAGTGACATTAGCTGGTTGTGTTGATGACTACAATACTTTTTCATTATATGCTCAGAATTATTATATCCCTCACTAGTTTTTTGTAAAGTAAACTCCTTTTGCTCCAGTCCCCTCCATTGCGGAATATTGAACATTCCACATGACAAACATTTTAAAGGGATCTATAATTACCCCGTTTGTGTATTCTTTCTGTCGTTTAGCATGCATTTTTTGAGAAGATTCATAATGTAGCCTACATTTTTGTAATACGGGGGCTGGCTCTACTGTAGCAAGCCAAAACAAAAATTGTTTTCAATTTTATTCTACCATTTCTGCCTCCAACTCCCTGAAGGTGGCAGTAAATCCACATGCATTTCCGAAGTGTACCGCTGTCCAGTAGAGGCGCAACGCTTCAGTTTTGGTGACAGATCCAACTATGGCGGCGTCAAGTGTTTTCAGATCGGGCTTGTTTAACCATAAAGTTGCAATTGTGACGGGCGGAGGCACCGGTATTGGTAAAGCCATCTCTGCAGAACTGCTGGGACTAGGTGAGTGAGCACTGTTTTATCACAACCCGACGAGACACCATAGGCTTACCACTACAGTGAGTAAGAGTCACTGCTCGGGTCACTCACTGATGTGAACTTTGCTCCGCATCTTTAATTGTTTAACAGGTAGGACTACAGAGTTTGGTGGCTTAAAAATAAAATGTGGTTATTGTCCGCGTGTGTTCAACGGTCAATACTAGTAAGTTGACCCAGCAGTTATATAAAAGCAGTATGATCAGGTTGCAGTGTGGTGATCTCCAGCAGAAAGGAGGAGAAGTTAAAGAGGGCGGTGGAGGAGCTGAAGACAAAGATCTCACCCTCCAGCCCTGCCTCTGTCTGCTCGGTGCCTTGCAACATCCGCAACGAAGAAGAGGTAATAATCCTGCTTTATGCTGACTTTGTTGATTGATTATTAATACGATGTTAGTTGGTGGACCATGCTCAAGGGACAACTGACAAATGCTAATCTTGCACCCCCTGTATTTCAGTTTCTGTATTTTCTTTTTATTGACCATTCACATATCTGACTTCACGGACCCCAAATTGGTGCCAAAGACTGCATCAAAGTGACTACTATCTGGTTGACTTGGTTGGTCCAACTTTTTGTAAATGGATTAGTAGAGACGGCAAACAGAATCAGTCTTTTGGAGACACCTTCTAGAAAGTGAATTAGAGACATGGTCGTTTCTCTGTTCTAGGTGAAGGCACTTGTCTCAGAAGTATTGAAACGTTATGGACGCATAGATTTTCTGGTCAACAACGGAGGAGGCCAGTTTACAAGCCCAACAGAGAGCATGCCCTCAAAGGGTTGGAGGGCCGTAATCGACACTAATCTAAATGGGACGTTTCATTGTTGCAAAGAAGGTAACATGTTGCAAATCTGCTTTAGTTCAGTGTGAGCGTAAGACAGCATTATGACCTTCTTTTAATACAGTGTACACTACATGGATGAAACAACATGGGGGGGTGATCGTTAACATTATTGCAGATATGTGGAAAGGCTTTCCAGGCATGGCGTATGTATCACCATTTACATTTATACATAAAGCTTATATACGTATGTAGTTATAATCATTCTGACACACTTTGGACAGTCATACAGGAGCTGCAAGGGCAGGAGTGGACAACTTAACAAAGAGTTTAGCCATCGAATGGGCAACTTCAGGAGTCAGAGTCAACGCCATTGCCCCTGTATGTCCAACCAGGGACTATAATTAAATGACAGAATGAACATATTTAATTGATTTGTACTGTTATGTTAGGGCACAATATTTTCCAAAACGGCAATGGAAAACTATAAGGCACTTGGACCAGCTTTATTTAAGATGTCAATTCCATTTTCTCCTGCAAAAAGACTTGGAGTCCCAGAAGAGGTAATAGAGCTAAATCTGATTCATGCACTGAATGTAAACTCGAAAAATATCGTTTTGTAAATGTAACTTTTATTTTGTATTTATCTAGATCTCTTCAGCAGTCTGTTTCTTGTTGTCTCCTGGTGCATCCTACATTTCAGGGGCCACACTGAGAATTGATGCAGGCCAGAGTTTGTACCACTCTACCTGGGAAGTGCCTGGTGGGTAGATCATACATTTTACTGTATATTTTGAGTTTTAAACAACATTGATACAATTACACGCACTGTTTTGTCAGATCACAACGCATGGCCTGAAGCTCCAGAGGGAGAAAACCTTGAAGCTCTTAAAGAACTGCTAAATGAACCAAAAAGCAAACTCTAATGAAGGCATGGATCTAAGGAGCAGTCATATCCTGGACCATTGTATATGCTGTAGATATACAAACAAATGCTTCAATAACTTAAATTCAAGAGCATACAGTATATATGGAATAAAGAAGGATGAGGAAAACTGAGTATTAAAATATAAGTGATACATAGTGATAATCTTCTGTCTTCTTTGTTAAAATGTGCCTTTTATAAGCAGTAATATGAATGAAATATTATATGATGTTTATTGACAACCTGATTAGCTAATAACAGATATGCCAACAAATATTGTATCAGTAATTCATCAGGGAACACACATTACATTACGATAAATAAACATTACAGGACTGATACTGTTGTTGTATATGGAATAATATTTACGTTTATTCTGGAATTACTGATTGGTTGAAAACGTGCAAGAAGGTATTCTGTCCCAACTGGTGTCCCGTAGTTGCTGTAAAACGCCAGTCACTGTCGTAAAAGCTGGTCGTCGAACATCAGAGGTCACAACAAAACACTCAGGACAGGTATAATCACTCTTTTCACTCTAATAATGTCTTTTATACACTATGTTCTGCGGGTGCACGGCTGGTACGTTTAATTGACGTAAAAGCTTGAAATGCGGTTGATGCAAATATTTCTATAATAGTTTATTCCTGTTAGCACTATACGCAAAATGCTAACGGCGTCATATTTTGGGTTTTTGGTTTCTTTGATAATGGTGGGTTTTGTCACACATTCTTAAAACAATTGAACAATTTGAGTCTATATAATCAGTAGTAGTTATTGTATTTTTGGCAAAGTGGTAAACGTCAGACCAGTTAGCCACGGTCCTGACGGCTGTATCGATATCGCTTTATGAACTCGATACACTGTTGTTGTAAATTATACTTTTTGTTTATTACATATACGTACCATTCATTCACCATGTAAACAATATTGAATATTCCCCAGTTTGTTGTGAGTCTTTGAATGTCATTTCTGTATTAACTTTCAGCATGGGAGGGGACCATGGGCACAGTAAAGTGTCTCTGCCAGACTGGAGGCAGTGGAAGGTGGATGGGACACCACTGGAGTTCACTAAACAGAGGCTGGCCTCCAGAGGTCTGAAAGATCCATGGGCACGGTCCGTAGTCACTATGAATGAAATAACTTGATTTTGATGTGCTTTTTCTTAACATTGTCTTTATTGTTTCCCACAGAAATGAGGCGTGGAGATTTACGGGTGGCTTTGCTCGTGCTGTGACTCTGTCTGAGGTCCTGTTGAGAGGTTTCAAGTGGGGCTTTGCAGCTTTTACTGTTGCTCTGGCTGTAGAATATACTCTATTCCCTCCCAAAAAAGGAGGCCACTAATGTTCACTCTTGTACCCCATCCCCAAATACAATTGAAAACATAATATTCTGTAAATTTCTGTTTATTAAATGTTTTGACAACCACAGAGATAAACAAAATGTATTGATTACTCTTGCTTCCTTTTCCTGCTTAGTTTTCTGAAGCATAGTGTAAAACATTTGATTATGATAATTATGAAAACCAGTGTCACTGTAAAAAGGAACGCTATAACATCCAGGCAAAAGTACTGGATCCAGTTGAGGTCGTGAACAGCAGCTTTGAGATGTTTTGCTCCTTTGTATTTCATCACATACTCTGTCCAGTACACGGACAGGTCAAGTGGGTCAACTGGGCGGTCTCTGTGCAGTCCTGAAAGCTTCTTTAAATTCTCTTTATACCTAAGAACAATTTTTTACATTTAATTATGAGGTATATTTTTTCATAAGTAACAAATAATTCTTACTTTGGGTTGTTGATGACCTCCCTGAGCCCCTCCAAAAGGTCTTCAGCAGTGATTGACAGTATATCCAACACAACTCCTGCTCCTCTGCTCGCTAACCTCTCTGCATTGTCAGGTTGATCCCCACTGAGTGGCAACATGAGCATAGGAACTGCATGACACAGTCCCTCAAAACATCCATGTGATCCAGCATGGGTTATGAATGCTCGAGCCCCTGGATGTGCTAATTAAAAAAGGTATTATATTTTATAGTTATATTTAATTACGTATGTTTTATGTTAAAGATACAAACCGAGTAAGTCATTCTGGGGCACCCACTTCATTAACTTCACATTTTCTGGGACATTTTCAGGAACTGGCCCAGTATATCTCCATATGACCTTTTTAAAAAGTTGTATGTCAGTTACTTACATAATGCTTTGGGAAAAAAATCATATGAGTGTTTTTACTTTTTGAGGAATCTGTTTAAAGGCATCAAAGAAAATAATTCTTGTTTCATCTGGCATGTCAGACACCATGGAGCCAAAAGTCAGCACCACAAAACCGTGCTCCCCTGACAACCATGGCTTGAGGTCCTGCAAAAACAAACAATTTTATGTGCTTAAAAATAGAGCAGTAGTAATTGTATATATATTTCTTAATAATGGATACACTCACTTCAGGCAGAGGATTTCTTACATCACAATTGATCCCACCGACATGCACAATATTTGGCATGAGAGGACGAGCAAACTCCAAAGTGAAGTCAATTCTGTTTGAAACACATCAAAATATATAAAAACCAATTGCATGGTAACAAATTTGGTTATCAATTCAATATGACAGTATAACCTTTATGCACAATACCTCAGCAGCCAGATATCTGAATCAGACAGTACTTTGGCCACGCTCACATCCTCTCCGAGAAATTCAGATGTTATTTCATTAAAACGCCAGTAAAACAAACGGCACATCAGAGGTTCAAGTAAAGCAACCTGTAGGTGAAATATATTATGGGTGTATCTCCAACACAGATTAACCATATATATTACCTCTAGTTATTCAAGGAAAACATTTGCACATCAGTATATGTTACCTTCACTGTGACACTGTAACAAGGATGATTTTGAGACATAAAATCAGGTCAAAAAAACAAATATAGTGAGGACCTCAATCATAACATGAGTTTGAGAAAGTAAAAGCACACAGGGAAGTTGCACACCATTTTATCAATAGCCTAGTTTGGTGTTTTGGTCTTATCTTTTCAGTTTGAATGGGTCCGGCCCAATGTTCTGTATCCCGTACAGATGCACTTTTATCTACGCAGGAAGCATTTTTAAATTCTGTCCTTGAAGTGTAAGCTGCAAGAAATATGTTTTGTCAAGTAGATAAAACCTACATCTGTGTCAAGAATTGCAATAACAGAGACAGGAGCATTAACTCACTATAGTGTTAATGACTCTTTGCTTGAAGTTCATTTTATCTGTATATCCAGTGAAAAAGCGAGGCACATATGATGGAGGAGAAGGGCAGCCTGCAGACTTCATATCCAGGGAACAAGGGATTCCTCTCAGTAGGTTTATTGTAGGAAGACCTGGACATTATAAAATGGTAAATACACAACACTGGTATACACTCATTGTACATGCAAACTCACCGAATTTCCGAGCCATTAATGAACCGGTAGGCACCATTGGATCAGTCAACACAGCATCAAAACCCTGCACAAGAAGTATTTATTTATTTATTTATTCTATATCTGTTTTGTTTATTGAAAACCTTGGATCATTTTTTCAATACATGTGTTAGGACATCTACCCAGCTGCACAACAACAATATGCTGAACATTCATCCATTATTTTTGATGCTGCAAAACTGTTTGCATTAACTGGCCAGGACACATACAAATCTTAACTATTGGTAAATTAGCTGTCTGTAACTTCAAATTTTATAACCCAAGTTACACAAATCACAGGGTAGTTTTATTGCTAACTTTTATTAGTCTAGTAGTGCCAATACAATGACTAAGCAGTTTGTAAATGCTACTCATGCTGTTCCGCTAACCCTAACTGCCCTGCTCCTCTTGTCTGTAGCTAATTGATATTAACGTTTGCATCTAAACCCCCCTATACATTTCACATCCCTAATAATGGCACTGACTAAACAGTTCATCCCTTGTCCTGATTGAACTGACAACTTATATCTAAATTCTTTCTACATGTGACATTATCTTTGCTTACCTGCTGTTGTAGGTGTGTGATGAGACTCTTGTTGAACAGTAGGCTCTCTGCAGTGGTCAGGATTAATCCTTTGATTTTCTGTATTTGTGTTATCCTTCTCTTCATCTTCTCCATAAAGGGCTGTGCAGATTTACTCATGAGTTCTTTGTGTGTGGACATCACAGAATCAATATAAGCTTTGTCATAAGGAACTGGATAGATCAGCGTCTCGTAGTGTTTTCCTGGGCCCATTCGGATGCTGACCTCTGGAATTACCACAGTGACCTGGTGTCCACGGCGACCCATTTCTTGAGCAATGGCTTTTATACCCACCCAGTGGCTTCCATCCATTGGGATCACAAGTAGTTTGCCCAAGTAAGGCTCAGAACTGCCTGAAACATTGCTTGGGAACACACCGTCCTCGGCCACAACCCCCGTTACAATCAGCAACACAAACAGCACAGTTCTCCACATTGTTCCGTTCTTGTTTAGACGGTCCGCTGCACATTCAAGCTGCAACTGTAGAAGGTGGGGCAGAGTTCACGTTAAAGGAAAGGTAGGACGTGGTCTAAACACTGCCCTTAGGTTGTGCTGACTGAGGTTGTTGAAATACCTGTGTGTGCTTGTGTGTGTGTGTGCTTTTGTGTGTGTGTGTGTGTGTGTGTGTGTGTCCAAAGTCCTCAAAGCACAGCCAGTCAATCAGAGCCAGTCACAAGAAACAAACAGAACAGTAGTAATCATCTTTGTTTTTTTATTTTATGTGGTAACCTATATGATCTAATGCATATAGTTGTCTTGTTTAGGGTAGCCAGGTCATAACAGGCCAAATTTCAGGCCAGGTTTCAAATGCAGCAAATTAGTAAAGAAGAAAGTATTAGAATACATGAAAGGAAATTTTATAAACTGTATATTTATTAAGATTTATTTTTGGAAATACAAGGATTTACTCATCTGTTTGATTACAACAAAATAAAATACAAAATACATCTGAAATTATGTTCAGTCACAGTATTTTCACCCAGTACTATTTTACTCTTATTTGAGTAATTAGGAGTATTTTTACTAATATTATTTTAAAATACAAATACTCTTACTACTGGTGTATTTTTTTTTGTCTAGTAGTCTACACCAGTGGATCTCAAATACTGGCTCAGGACCCAAAAGTGGGTTGCCAAAGCTTTTAGCCGGGTCCTCAAAAGATTTTCAGCTCTGGAAATTTTTGCTATGTCCACCATTAGCAAAAGGGCAATAAAAGAAACAAAATCATAGAAAAAAACAACGAAGACTAAATGTAATTAATAAAGACTAAAAAGAAGCAAATCAAAATAGCCTAATTAAAACATCAAAGCACCAATCAAAAAATTACCTAATAGTGCCGACCCAAACTAAAACATTGGGTCGGTCGCGATTATTATGACCTAAAAAAAAACAAACCCTGATCTACACATTACAAAGCTGGGGACAAAGTGTTGTGTAATTAAACACTGATCCAGTAGGTGGCCTCAGTACAACACCGTTTCAGAAAACACGCATCAGAAGAAGACAGTGGAAACCAGCAGCGCGCGAATCTACTCTGGACCGTCTTCTCCTGGACCGTCTTCTCCAGGACTGTGGACCGGGCTGTCCTCAAGACCCGAGCCCGCTGCAGCGGTGTCGGTACGCTGTCACCTCAACCTTAACTAGATTTTTAGTGACTTTCAAGTAAATGTAGTTTTTAACATGACCGAAGACAACCACTGTGCATCACCAGGGCAACAGTAAGTTTTGGGAGGCAGTGAGTATAAATAGAGAGTTTACCTTTATGATGAAACCAGAAAGATGAATGTAGGTTGGACTTAGGTTTCTGCTGTCTCTCTGTACGGGGTTCCTTTTACCCACATCGACAGGCCCCTCTTGAAGGTCCCAAATAGTACCTTAAAATGCAAGATACTCCCCCAGAAAGCCATAAAATTTGTCTATGATGTGTTTTATTTTGTCTTTACTTATAGATGAGTAAAAACTGAGCTACAGAGCACTGATGTTTACAAACAATACAATATAAAGGCTATTGAAATTACCAAGCTTTTTACACTATGTTCCAACTCAACAAATATTTGACTTTATGTAGTCAATTTTATTATTACTAAAAACTGTCTGAATCAGGACTAAATCAGGTCTAATTAAAGGTTACAAAAAAAAGAAAATGCTTTAAGAACGCTTCATTGCTAATATAATGCTATTTTTCAGCCTGGGAAGGGATGAGTCAGATAGCTTGGAGTCTATGGTGAATATGATTACCATAAAGGTAGAGTATTACAGGTGAGGATGCAGCTAGTCAGATTATTTACTGCTCAAAACTGCTCATATTAGTTGATTATTATTATTATTATTAGTTAACATTAAAGCAATCATTATGGTGTTTCTCCTTTAGGTCACTTGAATATTCTGTGAAGTGGAAAAACCAGATGAATCCCAAACGCACCTCTAAACGACAGAAGTCCTCAAAACACAGAACTAGTCAGAGCTCAAGTGAAGAGTCCATCCAGCGCAAAGTAAAGGGTCAACGGCAGAAAAGATGCAAGAAAGCGAAATCTGTAGACAAAGGAGTTCGTGCAGACAAGCAGAGCGCCAATGATCTCATAGACCTCATAGATCATCAAGTTGAGACGGATGGGGGGAAAGGAGAGTTACTTGCCGAGGTGTCAGACGTAGGAGTGGAGCAGGCGGAGGATGATGAAGTCTCAGATACTAGTGATACTAGTGTGGCATCAGGACCATCCATCCCTCAGAACCTCTCTGCTGAAGCACCACGGAGCCTATGTTCAGCATGTCGTAAACTGTACCAGAAGGCAAAGAGGATGAAGGCACCTCTCAAAGACAAACTCCTGGACACCAGTAAGTGAATGATGTAAAATAAGGCAAAGATAGGCCGACAAATATGTTACTTTGATGTGTTTTATCTAGACCCCAAATCTCTGACATGTGACCAGTGGGTTCTTCTCAAACCATGGAGACACAGGAACATACCGTACAGAACAGGGTAAGATGCATAATGCCGCATTTGGGGCTATGATGTGTTGAAGGGCATATTTATTACACTGTTCTTTATTCTCTGTTTTAACAGTCCTTTGGTCCTCAACCTACCTGTGTTCAAAAGAGGGAGGAAAAGAAGTGAGCAGGGTCTTAAAGAGGTGCTGTGTTCAAGGCCGCATATGTTTTTACAGAGGTGAGAATTGTTCACAGTTCAGAGAGTTTGTAAATCATATGTTAATCAGTTAATTCATTTTTTGAAATCAGAAATCTGCAGTGCTGCCTCAAAGTGCCACAAAAAAAGGAGAAGAAGAAGAACGGGAGAAAGAGGTCTCGAGAAGATTCTCAGGGTCCTCATGTCGCTAAGCAGCAGCGTCTCGATGACAACCAACATCTAATCAGCAGCAGTTTTACTGAAGACAACAGCCGTCACTCAACAATGAGCAGCGCCTCCAGCAGGTCATTTTTAGAGGATGGACCTGGAGAGCTGACTGCTGCACTAAACCCAATGTCTGTCACCTTGGACTCATCAGACAAAATGAAAGACTTTACAAAACAAAATGTGACCAAAAAACTGGGTGGATTTAACGCATTACTTGCTCAGATGCGTGGCAACAGCAGCATGATCGTCAGGGAAACCTGTAACTAGGGTGATCCTTTGAATGCGTATTACAGGATCAAGGTGGCCCTGCTACTGTCTACAATGAAAGAGACATGAGCTCTTCCTTATCACTATATTTATTTGTAAACACAACCACTTTAATCTGTTTTTAACAACACTTTATGTGTGTGTTTTTTGTTTTGTTTTTTAAATCAAACTTTTGTTTTTGGAAATTTAGTATATCATTTCAGTATGTGAATACAATATGCAACTGTAACCTACAGTTACTTTTAATGTCCACTTGATGGCGCCACTAAAGTGCATGTTTAGTTCCTGACTGGTTTTCTGAGATAGTTATATATACTTACCATTCGGTTTATTTACTATAGTTTACTTAATGTTTAATTCAATAAGAAATCATTAAATGTTTTCTTATTAAAATTTTTTTTTCTAATAAATTCTTCATTTGAAACTTAAATATTCCTGGTTCCAAGGATAAATGTGAATCTCATTTAGTTTAAATCTTTAAAATACTACATTTCTAGACTTCTTTTAGATTTCTAATCTGAAGTTTTTGTCTGATTTAAAGACTTTTTGCAGTGTTTTTGTTTTGATTCTGGCCTTGATAGCAGCAAGTGTGCAGGAAAGGGTGGAGTAAAAGGCTTGGAGATAACAGAGTCGGTGTGCCAGTTTGAAAATTTGACACTTTTTGTCTGTTTATTTATGGGATTAGTGTAATTGAAGAGGATGGGGATTTACAGTCACAAATGGACACAGCATTGCCAGGAAATCTGTCTGTTGCCTTAATGCTCTAAGGACAGCTATGTGCCTCTGCAACGGTGAATGTTTGAGCATATAGTAGATATACTTTTATGTATTTTGAATGGAAATTTGTAAATAAATCATTATTGCACTAAAACCAAATGGTCACAGAAGCCTGATGACAATCTCACATTCACACGTTTTAACATGTCATGTACTCACTGGAGTGTCTTTAGAAATAGGACAAAAGCATTCACACTTCAATGAGTTCAAAAACTGTTCTTACGTGTCTCTATTTAATAGAGCATGGAGATACTGCTTCCACTGCCCACACAAACGGGCTTTCAATCCTCATTCTTAACCAAAATGTCCCATAGATTATCATCAGGCAAAGGTCCCAGGGCCAAAACAATTCACTACGCACACACCACACAGTATCCTGTGATAGGATCTGCACCTGACACCTCGAAAACAGGAAAAACATTTGCAGGAACCACAGATGTGTTGTGGGAGGAGCTTGAAGTCCACTATTTAAACCAGTCTATAGTGAAAGGCACAGACTAGATTCACCATGTCGTACTATGAGGTGAGTACAGTGGTCTTATTATCGTATGGTCACTTTATTTTATATTTTTCATTTTAAATTCGGCCAGTCTTTTACAGTGATAACTACTTTATTCAGATTGTGGTGCTTATTTGTGTGCTTTTGTGCAATTGTGGTCAAACTTCAATATTAGTCACAAAAAATTTGGGATCTTTTTTTTGCAGAAATAATCCTGGTTCTACTTGAATATCCTACTTTTGTCATATGCTGTAATATAAATATGGCATGAAGATTTTCCACATATATCACCCAAAAGTAAAATATCCCTTACCTTTTGTGACTAAAAAAAATCTAAAGTCAAAATGTAGATTAAAAAATACTGTGAAATATTCAAAGATTTATTTATATATAAATATATATATTTTAAATATTATATCATAGCTTACAGAGTTTCCTTTCTTCTGCAGCATATTGTTCTGGACTACGACTTCAATGACACGGGGTCGGGGTCTGGTTCAGGAGAGCTGGGAGTGGATTTGGACGAGCCCTGTGAGGTCGAACATGTGATGACCTCTGAACTTCAGCAGGTGTTTTTACCTGTGGTCTACGCCCTCATCTTCACTCTGGGCATCACCGGAAACGGCCTTGTCGTCATAGTTTTGGGCTGCCAGCGCAGGTCAGAGCATTTATATTTAGTTGAAGTTGATTAAAGTGATTAAAAAGATTGAATTATAGTTTGTTAGCAACAACATAAAACATTCTACTTTTTTAGCTGAACTTTTGTGAGAGGTTTTGCTGCCAATAAATTCAACATCAACTTTTTTTATGAGTTTCTGATCCAGTAAAATTTGTGATTAACCACTGAATTTATCAACATTTTCCCTAAATCATTTTGATACAAACATGTCTCCCCCTCTCTCTTTTGTACAGATCTAAATGTAGTCTCACAGACCTCTACAGACTGCATCTTTCTGCTGCTGACCTCCTCTTTGTCCTGGCTCTTCCCTTCTGGGCGGTGGATGCTGCCTTGGCGGACTGGCGATTTGGAGCTGCCACATGTGTAGGCGTTCATGTGATATACACCGTGAATCTATACGGCAGCGTGCTCATCCTGGCCTTCATCAGTCTGGACCGGTACTTAGCTGTGGTCCGAGCCACAGACACCAACACTGGGGGCCTGAGGCAGCTGCTGGCACACAAACTGGTTTATGCAGGTGAGCAGGAGGGGAATATATTGTTCTTTTATTGAATAAAGCTATAGTCTAAAGAAAAAAATCTAAAAAACACATATACACAAATTTGTGTTGCTTCAATGTTGCTGTAGAGACCAGGGAATGGACTAAAGTAAAATAATAAAAAATTGTCACATTGAGGTTGGCATCCCCGCTCCATTTACTGTTATTATTGTCTGTTATTTTATATCTTTACTCATTTTTAAGTCTCTAATAAGCTCGATACTATGTTTCAGGTGCATGGTTGCCTGCTGCTCTGCTGGCCATCCCTGACCTGATTTTTGCACGGACACAGGAGGGAGGCGAAGGGGCCACTCTTTGCCAGCGCTTCTACCCAGAAAACAATGCTCCTCTGTGGGTCTCTGTGTTCCACTTGCAGCTGGTTCTAGTGGGTCTGGTGGTGCCCGGCCTGGTCCTTCTAGTGTGTTACTGTGTGATCGTCACAAGGTTGACCCGTGGGCCTCTGGGGGGACAGAGGCAGAAGAGGCGAGCAGTCAGGACAACCATTGCTCTCGTGCTGTGCTTCTTCCTCTGCTGGTTGCCTTATGGAGTGGGCATTTCTGTGGATGCCATGCTGCGTCTCGAGGTCCTGCCAAGGAACTGTCACCTGGAGGCGGTGCTGGGCGTATGGCTGTCTGTGGCTGAACCCATGGCGTTCGCTCACTGCTGTTTAAATCCACTGCTGTACGCCTTTCTTGGGGCAGGCTTCAAAAGCTCAGCCCGCAGAGCCCTAACACTGAGCAGGGCATCCAGTCTAAAGATCTTACCACGAAGACGCACAGGACAGTCCACCACCACTGAGTCCGAGTCATCTAGTTTACACTCCAGCTAGTGTTTACCCCTTCACTCCTATTGTATATAGTGTACTTATTGAGTTATGTTTACGCAAAGGAAATAACAAACTGAAGAAGCAGTCTGCTGGACCATGACCTGCCTTCACTTCAGAGTTTCTGATGTAAATCATTTTCACAAATGTTTCTGCTGCTGACTTTCTGGACTTTTTATGTTTATAATAAACCAATAAAACAAACATTTGAATGTCATGTTTTCCTTATTGAAACTGGGTGGTTATGGTAGTTGTGTGGTCCCCAGGGAAATACCCTCAATGTGTCCAATGCACAGAACATAATATTCTTACGTTATGAGACAGTAAAGTCTACAGACAACCATATCTACTTTTCAGTGTTGCTTCTCCTGTATTTACTTAGATAGTTACAGTATATAGTTCTCATTCAAAAAATGACAAAATTTCAATTTCAAGTTACAACACAACTGCAAAGACATATCCAAGTCTGCTACTTGCTGGTCTCCAAGGTTTTCCATCTAAAAAGTGACATTAGCATCTTAGTCTAGTTTATGTGGTATATTTGAATTAACTCAAAGCTAACATTGTGATTATTCAGATATTTGTGATCTTTTAAGCATGAGTTTCTTTACATTCACTGGCTTTCATTCAGCCTGATGCCATTTGAAGTCACTCATCCGCAGCACAATAAGGGGCTGTTGTGTGTCTGTCTCACCTTCACGTCTGTAGTTGTATGTTTTGATTTGTGTTAATAATGATTTACACATTCGGATGTTCCTACGTGAGAGCGAGATGGACAACCGCGAGGTCAAGAGGGTCTATTTTTCCAAACACACTTGGCCTCCTAGTGCTTCCCATATACTTGACTTCCAGTTGGAAACCGGACGCACAGAAGCTGGAAGTATAATGTGTCCTGTTTCCTAGAGGAAGGAGGATGACGATGGAGCCGGTAATTGTGAAAAATAAAATAATTCAGAGCAACAATAAGGATATGGAATAGTGATAATGGTGAATAGGCTTGCATCACTGTATCTCTACTGTTGCACAACTGAATCAAAGCATTATCAACATCATGTAATTAAAGACCATTCACTGACTCTCCCTCAGCAACACAATTCTCCTCTATTCATAGTGGCCAAAACAGGAAAGACTTCCTGCGGTTCATTTTAGGAAAAACAAGCAGCTAAAACAATCAAATACTCAAAGCCAACCCTTGCTTTGAGACACCAGGTTTGACACCGACAGGAAGGCTTCTGACAGGGGCTTCAAAACTGAGGTGGCTAAATGAACGTGTTTGTTATGAAGGGATAGTTATCGTTTAAGGACGCCTCTTTTAAATCTTGTTGATAATAGTGTTTTCAAAGGACACTTAAAATCAAACTATCGTGACACTTCCAAGCAAGTTTTCATCGTGGCACGATAGTTTGCACGTTGTTGTTGTTACATTGGCGACAGAAGGACTTTGGAACGTCTGGGACTGTTCTAAACTGGTTCTACTTGAGTGATAAAACATTCACAGTCTTCATAAGTAATATCATGTCTGACGTGTCCCCTTTGTTTTGTGGTGTCCCTCAGGGCTCAATCTTAGGTCCACTGTCGTTCCTAATGTATATCAGCCCTCTTGGCGGGATCATAAGTCATTTTTTAAAATGTGTCATATCATTTTTTACGCTGATGACATTCAGTTATTAAAAATTGGCTCGCTGAAAACTGTCTTTAACTTAATGCAGATAAGACTGAAACTCTTGTTTTGCCTCCTGATGAGAAACTCTCCTTGCGAAATGCACGACTTGGTTCTCTCAAATCCATGTCATACAAACAATTGTGAAAGAACTGCTTTTATCAACTTTCATTTCAAAACTCAGATCAGTGTTGTCAAATGCAGATCTGAAAATGGTTATTCATGCTTTTATTTATTATCATTTAGACTGATTTTAGATTTAGATTTTTTTTAAACAAAGCTATATGCAAACATCTTCAACAGCAAGTTTTTTTTTTTACTTCTTTACACATGACTTCCCATTTAGAACTGAGTTGAAACTTTTAGTTTGGACTTTCAGGGCTTTGAGTGGACAGGCCATCAATACATCACAGACCCGTTAACTCCATATTCTTCTGGCTGCACTCTCCGGTCCTTGGACCAGAACCTCCTGAATGTCCATAATCTTTTCAAGCAGTAGCCCCCAGACTGTGGAACGCCCTGCCCCTGTACCTTAGACAGACCGACTCTATTCTAGCTTTTAAAAAGGCACTTTTATTTAGACAAGCTTTTAGTTGACCTGGTTTTATGTTTTTTCTGTTTCAGTGTGGTCTTATTCTTATCCTTAGTTTTATTTTTATTTTATTGATATTGCCTCACTCTGTAAAGCAATTTGTGATTTTTGTCTGTGAAAGGTGCTATATACATAACGTATACTTACCTACATTAAGGTTAGGTGTGGTAGGTTACACTTTATTGTCCCTGTAGGGAAATGTGGCCTCTGCATTTGACCCATCTATCCATGCCGCTGGGGAAACTTGTCAGGAGCAGTGGGCAATTGGAGTGCAGCACCCAGGGACCCATGTCCAGATCTTCAGCCAGGATCTTGGTCAGGATGTACCTAGCTGGAGGATTAACCTGTTTTGGGTTGATGGGGGAAACCGGAGTACCCGGAGGAAACCTACCCAGACATCCAGACACGGGGAGAAACATGCAAACTCCACACAGAAAGTGCTAACCACTGCTACCAATACATGTTTGAGTCTGATTTAATTTCAGAGATTGATGCCTGCTTTAAGACCAATAAAAAGCACCGTTCTCCATCAAAACTGACAAGAGTATTAAGACTCATTGTTGGCCATTAACAACAGTCTTTTTAGAGGTAGAATATTTCAGGCTAATTGGAGCTGTAAACATCTTCTATACACTAATGCATGGGGTTACTGGCCTATGAAATGTAATGTGGGTCTATTATTTCTTACGATTATGTTTATTGAGGCCATAGTGTTTTATAACAAAGTTGTAAAGGCTTTTGTTGCATGTGTGATGGGCCACAGATGTTCAAGTTCATCTTGAGTTTCCTGCGTCTGAACAATCGTGGGAAAATGAGAGGTCAAGACAAAGAGAGAAATATAGCGGCAGAGAAACACTGGTCTAAATCCAAATGGTCCACAATAACTTCCTGCTCTGTGCCCGGTGGGTTCACACAATGAGACAGGTGAAACCAATAGCCCGCTAGTGATTGTACTGACCGCAGCAGATGAGTAATGTGGGAACAGACATACACTGTAGTTGTACAATACTCTTCTGTACTTCACATTAAAGACATTGTTTTTTAAAAGTCAGCAAGAGGTGCTATAAACATTAACCATGACGAGACCATGGCATATTCATCTTCTTTTGCTTGTTCCTGTGGTCTGGAGCCTGACCCAGCAACTTAAGACACAGAGATTCACTTTCACATTCATTCACCAAGATTAAAGATTGACCAGTTCACCTACAAATGCATATCTTTGGACGGTGGGAAGTGGATGAATGGGGAGGACATGCAGACATGCAAGAGTGATGTGTGATGATTCCCCACTTTGGGGCAAAAAAAAGAAGCTTTATATTTAAAATAATAAAGTCAAAAAACAAAACAAAAAAACATTAAAACTACATTCTGAATATATCCTGAAGCACATAATGATATGTGATATATATGTCTCTGCCAAGCCTATATAACAACAAACAAACTGATTAATTAGTATTATTACTTAGTATTTTCTACTATGGTCAGTACAGACCTGTGTGTAGATGTGAAGCAGTTCAATTAGCAAAAATATAACCAATGAGTTATATTTTCTTTACCGAAACGTTTGAGTAAATTATGTTTTGGCTGGCAAATTGCCAAAATACAGTATTTAGATTAGGTCCAAGAGGTAAGTAAGGAAACATCCTCCCCTAGTGGTCAGTTTCTGCTTCTATAACGAGGAAGGCAAAAATAACGGATTACTAACTTGAAATGTTTCCAATATTGAACGGCGAAGAAACCAAGATTGGTTTGCACAATGCACACAACTACAGGCTGGATAGTGCATAAGATTGTTTATGTGACAGATCAACTGAATTATGATGATGCCCAATGCAGGACCTTAGCAGCAGTAGTCACTGCACGCCAAGTATATATTCACCCTTTCATTTGCGCTCGTGTGTTTACATTATATATCTTACAAAAGAAGACAAATTTAACCCACGTCTACGTCATTTTACAGGACCACCCCTGAGTTGCATGTCCTCAGTCATTGGTCAAAAGCGGCGCGCCAAAGCTCACGTGGTATGCCTTTTCGCGCGAAAGTGTTGGGCTCTGTTGTCAGGACGTGAGCGTGTGTCGGAGCGGAGAGCTGCTGCGTTGTCTTCACAGTTTCCTGCAGGTTTCTTTTTACAAATTTTATCGACATGGACGTAGCCACTGCCACCACCGAGAATGCCGCGGAACAAGTGAAGGACGAGTTGGCGGAGAAATGCCAGAAGTTATTCCAGGCTTTTCTTGAAGAGTGAGTGCTTCTTTTGTCTATGTCGGCCTCCACATAGGACCTTTCGCTTTGCATATCAAGTCTAGAAGCTCCACGCTATATCAAATTACTCTTGGGCTCGGTGTAGTTACGTACCGTGTTTGCAGGTATCAGAGCGCGGACGGAGAGGCCAAGTATGTGCGCGAGGCGGAGGAGTTGATCCGGCCGGAGAGGAACACGCTGCTGGTGAGCTTCACGGACCTGGAGGGCTTCAACCAAGAGCTGGCCACCACCATACAGGAAGAGTACTACAGGTGGGGCATATACACATCCTTCTCTGCTTGTGGTAACGGCAAGACAGTGTAGCAGGCTATATAACCACAGTCAAAAACATGGTGCCATTTTTTTGCATAGTGCCATGTCTCATATTTGTATTTTATTTTTCTCAACTTAAAATAAATTGTTGAGTGTTTCTTTTTATGCTTTTTGTCCCTGTGGTATGCGTAGTATCAACAACAGTATCAGGTTCAGGTTTCAGTTTATTTGTCATATGCACATTCAACACAGGGTCAAAAAATGCAATGAAATGCTTTGGATCGGAAGAACCGTTAGATTCGCTAAGATACTCATGAAGTACTAGTAGCATGCAATAATAGTACATGGTAAAAAAAGCGATAAGTAACAATATGTATTGTACATGATATAGTATTGCACATACATGATACATGATATGTATGAAGCAAGTGTTAGTGGTGTATAAACAGGATCACCTATAAAGCGCTGACCCTATAATATAATTATTAAAGG
>JAVQKC010061107.1:0-32208 GCA_036025475.1 Philypnodon macrostomus
ATCCCACTTATTAACCCTGACAGGGCACACCTGTGAAGTGAACACCATTTCAGGTGACTACCTCTTGAAGCTCATCAAGAGAATGCAGAGTGTGTGCAAAGCAGTAATCAGAGCTAAAGGTGCTATTTTGAATAAACTAGAATATAAGGCGTATTTTCAGTTGTTTGACACTTTTTTGTTAAGTACATATTTCCACATGTGTTAATTCATAGTTTTAATGCCTTCAGTGTGTCATGAAAAGAAAGGAAACTCATTGAACGAGAAGGTGAATCCAAACTTTTGGTCAGTACTGTACATTAAAACAGTGTACACAGGTAACTGACTGAAAGTTGAGGCTACAGTAAACATGTTAAAACTGTCTCTAGTTAAACCACTAGGTGTCAGTAATGAGACATTACACACCTGATCAATTTAAATAAATTTCACACTAGTTTCTTTTTTTTTCATTATTTAATATACATGAATAAAGTGCTTCAAAATGTCATTAAGCACAGTTAATTTTTATTTTCTATGTTAGGAAATTTGCCAATAACTACAAAATAAAAATGCAAATAAACTAAGCAGTATAATTAATATCTATTAAATAGTTATCTCATGTTATATGATGCAAAAAAGTGGAACAATATTTTGTCACATTTTTAAGTATAATAAGCATTGAATAGTGTATGTAGGTTGTGCTGACTACACTAAAGTGCATGTTATAAGGCAGAGAATATTATTTCAGAATGAATTTACCTATAAACACATAAATCAGATAAAATGTCAGGATATCAGACAAAATGGAAACCATCTGTAAAAACCACTGAAGTCAAGAGCTAATTTTATTGGGTCATCAGGTTAATACTTTATTTTGTTTGATTGCAGCAAATCGAAACAGTCGACAGAAACAAAGAGGGAGATAGAGAGAACAGAAGGCTACAGACTTTGGGGAGCTGTGGCTACAAGCCTTTGTATCAAATCTAAAGACAAAGTCATCAGGCAACATTAAACATCTTTAAAAATAACATTAACATTATGTGGGCTCTATATGGCACAGTATTACCCTAGACATGTACACAATACCAAAACTGTTTAGCCACACCCCTACGTCTACAGCTTCACAGCAACGCCATGAAATCTATCTCCATATTATAATATTTGCAGTTCAAATTTCTTATGCCATAACAAGGCACCATAGACAGTTGAAATCTGGCAGATCCACTATAGTTATTTAAATATCAAAGCAGAGGCACATTCATTTCAACTAAAACATACAGTAAATAGTTATATGACCACCAGATTTCAATCCAGTCACTACAATATATCATTTTGCATGCTTTTGGTCTGTATGATAACCGAGACAACCTATGGCATAAGAAATGGTCCAAAAAACACAACATGTGCATCTACAGGAATGGCTTGAGATAGTGTGTTAGCGACAGCAAGGCTTTTTACAGTGAAACTATTGAACACCCCAAGTAAATAACACAGGTGGCCCATACAGGTTGAGGGATATGCTGCTTAGGCTGAATTATTTTGGTTTTCTTTATCACACCATTTTTCTCATTACTGATCCACACAAAAGGCTTGTAACCACATCCAAGGGGATGTTTTTGCACCCTTGTAGTTGGTCACACTGTTTTTTTGAATGCTCCCGCTCACCCACAAGCCATCCTTAGTACCGTCACTAATAAGATGGGAACAGCCCCCATATGTTTCTGAACTACTTCTGAAATGTTTGAATGAATAAAAATAAAAACACAAATACGGAAGTCAGAAAATATAAAAAAGAAAAAGCTCACAATGCCTGACTTGGTGAGGATATAAAAGTCTAGAAAGCGAGTGTTGCTCATGCTGTGTGGATACAGAACCCAAGTTTACTGACAAGTTGCTAGGACTACTGTTGATTATATGTATACCAGACATTATATGCTTATTTAACGGGTTATTTGTATCAAAATAATAAAAACAGACTGACTCTAGCATTAAGTGCTGTTCTTCATTAACCTCATGACTAGATTTACATTCATAATTTTAGGTTCACTCCCCTTTTTCAAAGAAAGTCACTTCCATTGATTAAGGGGGCTAAACAACATTAACAATAACATAGTTTAACAAAACAAACATAAAGAGAAAAAAAACACAAACAAAAAGGCCCCAGGACAGGGCAGTTTGGGCCTCCACTTTGGCTGTTTAGCTCAGCCTTATCCTACCACTGCCCTCAGCATGAGAGCATTTAGTCTCAGGCGTCCTAAATCCTACAGTTTTGTGCCCTTGTATTTCTTTCCCTCTCCAGAAATAACTCCATACCCTGAATCCTTTTTTAACTTCCTTCCTTACTGTCATTCTCTTCTTCCAAGGTGTTTCCTGTTCCCTCAAAGAGAAAGAAAGCTACTCACAAAATGAAGGCTGACTGGTAAATATTATTTATAACATGAGATGATACAAATGGAAGTGCAATGGTCTACCAGCCTTTTATTTCTTACCCAGTGACCAGCTACATATCCAAAGCAGCTACAAGTGTCCCCTTTAAAGTGATCACTATTTTTCTATTTTGTGCACATAACATATCTAAACTATGGTAAATGCTCTATAGATACTATCATCTGGCCAGCTCTGTAGAGACATCAGAAGTTCAGATGATCTGTCATTGTCATAGACTTGCGATCTTATAAAAACTGACAAACATTTAGATGCACTGTGCACTACAAACTCTACTATTCCAACTCAAGGAGGAATTGTATGTGTGCCTTCAAACCACATGGAATGATTAAGCCATTCACGAGACATCCCCTTCATTCACAGTACGCTTTCCCATATTATGCACAAAAACTTGCATACAAGTCCCACTCGGCATGCACAGGTCCCCTTACACATGTGCGTCCTAACATACAAACATTGTCATTGCTACACGCTTCACTTTGTTATAAGTAAGGACTCTGTTTCGTCGTCTATTCGTGCCCACACATGCCTCCCCCAGAAGAGCTTTTATCCTCATTATGCGGTGACTATAAAGGGAAGCAGACTGAACTAATTTTTGACACGATACACACACCCTGTTAGCAGTTCTTATAATATAGATAATACATCGAGGGGAGGAAGATCAAGCTCTAGGACTACGACACACTACAAAAAGACAGGAGCGATTGTAAAGTTTTACTCAGTGCGTCTTCTCATCCCTTCAAGCCTGCTCCTTTTTTAGTGCCTTGCTCAGATGTCTATGAGGAGGGGGTCCTGCCGCAGTGAATAAGCACATACCCCAATCACTTCCCTCCCAAAACGCTTAAATCTTTTATAGTGCTTGTTGTCTTAAGGTTTGTTACCACTGCTGTCTCGTTGTTTCTTGCCTCCACTGCTGCCATTGCTGTAGAGGCTGGAGTTGGCCACTAGGGGGTGTGGCGCTGCGCTCATGTACGGCCCGGCGGCGTAGTTAAAGATGGCGGGAAGGAAAGGTAGCGGTTCCACCTTGTCGCCACCGGGACCCATCATGTTGAGAGCCACTGGAAGAGCAGCTAAGTTATAGGGGTAGGCCAGCAGCTGAGGCCCGTACAGAAGCGGGTATGGGTCTGGATAGAAGGGCAGTTTGCTTAGGTCACCTCCATTAGGAACCATCACTTTCCCCAGTGGACCAAAGGGAAGTGTGCCGGCAGGATAGGAGGTCATGAGCAGGGTGTCTTCCTGCTTCTTATCGGTGCGGTAGCTGTCTGGTACTGTGAGTGGTAGGGGATAATCCTGTGCGGGATATTCCTCATCCACCTGTTGGGAATCTCTGGAAGTGTCCTGTGCGTTGTCCAGTGGAGCCTGCGGGGCCCTGGGTAGGAGCAGGGCATGGGCAGAGGGGCGGTCAGAGGCCACAGCCGCTGCCCCATCCATCTGACAGACCCGCTCCAGGTCATGTGTGCTGGAATGGACCTGACGGGTGGACTCAGCTGGATGTCCCATAGCGGTGGGGGAGAGGCGAGGAGATTTGGGAGTGCTGCCTCTGTGTAAAGAGTTGCCATTTATAGTGGTTGTAGGAGGCATGTGTTGAGGGGACAACACAGGGCTTAAAGGCTCCTCTTTAGGCACCAGTAAAGCATTGTGGTTGTCTAGAGCTTGTTTTCTTATCTGCTGCAGTCTTTGTTTCTCTTTTTCAAGTTCCCGCTCACGAGCTCGTAAGGACGACATGGTCAGGTCTTGTGCTTCGTTGGGAGAGCTGCACCTGGACAGTGACTGGACTCTAAGATCTTGCACAATTGGGGTTTCTTTAAAACCTGGGTGCAGATATCTAGCACTGCTCCCATTGTGTCTGTCTCTATCTATAATGACCCCATCCCGTTTCCTGTATCCCGCCTCAGAGCTGGGAGCTGTTGTCATGGAAACAGGTGCCGTGGATGAAGCAGCAGCAGTTATTCTGGTGATGCTCAGAGAGGTGTTGGCGGGAATTTGGACAGGGCTAGGGGGAAGTCTCTGGGTTTGCATGTCTAAGTTTTTCTTACTGGTGGTGCGGTAATCTAGGCATTCAGAGCTGTTCATGACCAGTACACTCGGTGGGGCGGGGGAAAAGTCAATGAGGTTTTCTAAGGGAGGGTCACTTTGTGGGGTGGGGTCTCTACTAGGTTGTTTAGGCTCTGCAAATTGACTTTCCTCAATTATTTTAGGTTCGTTAGACCGTATGCTTGGATCATCTTGTTGAAATACGTGTTCAGTTGCACTAGGGGGTTCTGAATTTGAAAAGCTGATAACTGAAATGCCAAATGGTGCTGGATCATTCTCATTTTCTAATTCCCTGCTAATAACCTGTGTTTTTTGTGTATCTTTTTCCTCTTTGTCCTCTCTCTCTGGGGAACTGCTAAACTCATGACGCCGAATATGTCTGTTTAAAGCTGATGAAGTCTTGCACACTTTGTGACACTGCTGGCATGTATGTCGTGATAATGCCCTCCTGCTTAGCCGACTTGGACTAGAAATACCATCTATAGTGTGAGAGCCTTTTTCCTCATCATATTTTGTGATAGCTGGCACTGACTTCAGCCTGACTGCTTCATTTTGTTCAGTGAGTGCTACTTTGGGGCCCGCTGACGGGGAGGGGGACTCAACAGGCTTGGGATGCTGGGCTTTCTGGTGGTCTTCCAACTTTTCAGTGGAGGGGAAAGTGGCCCGACAGAAGAGGCAGACGAACTCAAACAGATGGCTTAGTTCGTGTTTGTCCCTCTTCCTGGAGCTTGAGAACCAGCGGCCGCACGTACCGCACTCTGCTGCATTTCCATTGGTCCAGGGGCGCCTCTTGACTTTTGTAGAGCTCGCTGAGGTAGACAGAGGAGGCTTTGGAGAGATCTTAGGTTGGACTTGCTTAACCTGTTCTTCAGCATCTAATTTCTTTTCTTTTGACAGGAAATTAAAGTCTTTCTTCCTTCCTCTTTCCTTATCAACTTTTGACATTTTATCTACCTCGTCGCTTACTCCTTCCGTCTCTTTATTTGCATGGTTCTTGAGTCTCTCTGCCCTCCTCTTGAGCCGCAATGAGCGCTTGAATTTAAGTTTTCTTTGCCAGTTCTTTACTCTCTGCAGATGGGCCTGAGCCTTTCTCTTAGGCTTGTAAGAGTAGTATGGTCTCCATAAATTATCTTCATTGTCCTGGTCACTGTCCTGCCGCTCACGTACCTCTTGGCGGAAGTAGTATTCTCTAACTTCATCTGAGCTTGTGTTGTACTGTTTCTTATCCTCATCTTTATCATGAGTTTCATCTACCTGTTTGTCATCTTGTGCGTCTATGCTTGCTCTTCTATGCTTGTGGTGATGGTGGTGGGAGTGAGAGTGGCGCGACTCTTTGACTTCCTTTACTGATGATGTTTCATTTCGTTTGTTTTTCGGGGGCGAATGGCTTTTGTCTCTTCTAAGGTCTGTCTCGGAAATGCTGCGCTTAACTATAGCTTCCTCGCCTATCCGTACCGTAATCTGGCACAGCGGCCCTGCCTCTTTGCCCTGTGAGCCTAAAGACGGTGACTGCTGTTTTGGGTTACACATGTCAGTCTTGTGAGATTTGCGTGGTCTGTGTATTAACCTGCCTGTGTCTGTGTCTTGTCTACCTCTCGAACCATCATCAGTTGTATCTGAACTGTCTCGGGATCGCTTTCTGTGATTTTCTGCACTATCCCTTTGCTTTTTCAGTGATCTGGGGCTGCCTTTGTGTAAAGCCTGAATGCTACTTAAAGGGCTTAAAGGGTTTGTTTTGTCATTTCCAGATGTAACCTGATTGCTATGCACAATGACAGAGGAGGACACAGATGTCCCGTGAACTATAACAGAGGGTTTTGTGTGACCATATGTTATCACAGAAGGCATTGTGTCTGGGCATCTACCTGTCTTGGACATTTTGGTTTTGCTGCAATTAGACATTTTAAAGCTCCCACTAGCCCTGCCCTGTTCAGTTTCAGTTGCCCCACTGTCATGTTTTCTAATGTGAGATGTGTCTGTTTGGGGGAGATGCGCTAACACAGAGAGTTCTCTTTGCTCGGCAGGCACAGTAACAGGGAAGCTGTCAGGGAAGTCATCTGGGTCAGGCTTAACAGTTTGGGCTCCGCTGATGAGGCTTTTCAGATCTCCTGGGTCCAGAGCACAGCCCAGGCCAGGCACAGGAAGTGAAGGTGTTTCACCCGGTTGCAGAAGCAGTCCATTATGCAAACTGTCACTGTAGGTCTTATATGGTCTCTTCTGGGAGCGCATAGGTAAAAGGCGGTAAAGCTTGAGGGCATTCGCCTTCTGCTTATAGCCTCCATTAGCTGTCTTTTCACTGGAGATGAGGCTTGGGTTAATCCCGTGTATGGTTTTCTGGTGTGTTTTCAGATTATAATACGTAGCAAAGGCATCCCAACAGAAGATGCATTGGTAGCGCCGCTCCCCTGTGTGCCACACCTCATGCTTTGTGCGGTACTCGGCTAAGGCGAAGACCTTGTCACAGTAATGGCATGGGTATTTGCGGCGCCATGAGTGCACGTTAGAATGGCGTTTGAGACTGGACAGGGTCATGTAGGAGCGCTCGCAGACAGAACAGAAGTAGATGACATTGCCATCTACAACCTTTACAAAATGGTTCTCATCACCCGCCAGTAGCTCTGCGGCTGCTGCATCATCGCTTTGGATGCGTGCCAGGAGGCTCTGTGCCTTCTTTCCTGGCCGCGCTTTAGTGATGTCTGCTTGGGCCACAATCACCCCTCCTTCCACCCTCACCTCACCCTCCTCCAGTGGCTCGTCTTTAGGCTGCACAGTGAGGGCAGGAGGACCCAGGCTATCAGAGGCTAGTCCTGGCGCTCGGCAGGAGGACTCGTGGGATTGCAGTCTCTTGCTGTGGATGAACACTTTGCCACAGTAGCGGCAGCTGAGGGCACGGCTGCCACGGTGCAGCCTCATGTGGACAGTGAGTGAGGCAGCAGAGCTGAAGAGCCGGTGGCACACGCCGCATATGAGCTCGGGCTTTAGGGTGTCAGAAGGGGGGTAGGAGGACGGATGGGGCGGGGCAGTGAGGCCCTCGGAAGGAGGTGGCGGTGGTAAAGGGGGTGGGAGGTGCAGAGGGGGCGGGTGAAGGCTTGGTCTATGAGGGCTTCCCACTTTGCCAGCTGGTCTTTTGGTTATTTTCTCTCTCTTTTCTGTGTCCCCGGGCCTGTTATAAGCTGAGCCCAAGCTGAAGAGGATCTGAGCTGTCTGAGAGGCTGTGCCATTGGTCAGTTTGTGTCTCTCGTCCCATACATCCTCACTGTAACAGCCCTCCAAAGTCCCACTGGAAGACCTGGGAGGAGATCTGTGAGTGTCTGGGCTGAGTTTAGAGCACTTGAGTGGAGGCGGGGATTTGATGTCCTTTCTCATGAGTGCGTGAACAGTCATTGGGGATGAGGAGGAGGAAGGAGAGGAGGACGGAGAGCTGTCATGCCTCGGGGGTTTAAAAGGTCTGTGCTTTACATCCGTGGTTGAGTCCAGTTTCCACAGCGCCCCCTCGTCTGAGCATTTGGAGGTTTGGCGGCGGCGGTGTGGAGAGGGAGAGGAGGAAGAGGAGGAACTACGACAGTGGTTTGGAGATGTCAGAGACAGGGGGAGGGGGGCAGCGCTAAGTGGGAAGCTGAGGGTGATTTTTGCATTTTTAGGTCCATCAGGCATGTCCTCCAATCTGTCCTCCATAACAGCATCTCCCCTACCTCCATGTCTTTTAGCCTTCATTTTTAACTTGGCTCCTCCTTGCTCCTCTTTCTCACTGGTGAATGGTTGTAAGGCCTGGACTGGATGACAGGTGTCCAAAGTCACAGATGACAGCTTCAGGGAAGGCAAAGGCAACAAATGCCGGTTCCTGTGGCAAGTAGCTTCCTCTGTTGCACTGTGTAATAAGCTACAGAGGGGCTTTAGGCTGGCAGCCACGTGGTGGTGGCTCAGATATGACTTAATGCAGCCCGCATGGATGGGGTCCCACACCTTCTCACCGGACACCATGACCAGCCCTCAAAATCTGGAAGACAAGTCAGACAAAAAAAAATGCATTAGCTCAAATACACATTGGGTATTGAAAAATATACACTGTTTTGCAGCAGTGACACTCATGGAACACTTAGCAAAAGAACTGGATGCCCCCGAGAGGGCTGGCTCTTACAGCCAGAAATGGTGAGTGAGGGAAGGGTGAGGGCAGGGGGAAGGAATGAATCTGCGGCAGTGCTGGTTTAGATTTCAGCGTGCCACAGCCAAGTCTTCAGAATGCCATTCCAGAAAACCATCTCTCTTTCGCCCCCGGAACACAACATTCCCTATGCCTAATTGGGAAACATTTAGATTTAATCAAGATTCCCTTAAAATAGAGGGCTGATTTGCCGCCATGATTTATCCAACACACAAAAAAGGTCTGAGGCACTTTCCATTTGTGCAAGAATCTTGTTAGCCATTCCTGGCACTGGCACATATTTGCCAGGCATGACTCTAACCATTTATTTTTGAAGGCTAAGGCACCAGGGGAGCAAAGAAGAGGAGGAAGATTGCATGCATGTGCAAGAGACAGAAAGAGGTGTGCTTTTCCGCCTGGTGCATCCAGTGCAATCTTAGCTAAGCCGTAGATGAGCGACAGGCGATTCTCATTTCCATTCTAATTTGACTGCCAAGGTAGTGGGCATAGTTCAGTGTGTGAAAGATATCTACAGCGTCATGAGCAAAAAGCAATGTGTTATTATTTATTCAGAAAAGGGCTATTTCTCTGCCGCCTCATAAAATGAACAAAGACAGTATGAGGCCATAATGATGTGATGAGAAGAAAAATCCTCAGTCATGCTTTTCTGCCTACGTTTTCAAGCAGCAGAGCAGCCAGGAAGGCAGGCCGCTGTAAAATTCCACAGGCAGCCCTGAACAGGCAGAAACTAGGTCAGCACTGTTATTGCAGAGGGAAGAGGAGGGAGGAAGAGGGAGAGAGTGATAGAAAGTGATAGAGCAAAAGAGAGAAAAAGTGTGTAAGTGAGGAAGAAGAGGGTGTCAGACAGATAGGAGCCCAGCCAAAAACAGCTCAAAAACCTCACTCCTATGTAAATGTATGTGCCCTCCTCATGGCAAACATGCACTAGACTAGAGTCATGCGCCACGACCATCAAGCCATGAAGTTGTTTTACTTGGAAATGATATTCAAAACCTAAGGGTGAATTGGAGTGCAAGACGCCTTTGTAGTGTACAGGTGGAAACAAGTGGAACCAGGAAGCTGAAGTATGTAATAACATTATAATCTAGGATGTGTGTATCTATGCTTTTGTATGACTGAAAACAATCAATTCTGCTGCACGAGTCTTGTGTTGTTTTGTTGGTGTGTATTCAAACAGGCCATTGTCAGTCGCATGTGCTGAGCGATAGATCTGCAGGAAATCCCTTATGGAGAACACCAGTCACAAGTGGGTGGACACACTCTGAGACAGAGCTACGGCTAGAAATTTCACCGTCTCATCTGATGCTCGCGCCGTGGACAGGGAAGTGCGTATGACGCCCCCTCAGTGTTGTTCTTCATCTCCCAGTGACGCACACACGCTACAGAGCCGGCACGACACATTGTCTAAATGTGATGGGTAACATTAAAGCCTATGTAATCAAGACTTAAAAACTACTCTATAGGCTCTATATATGCTTGAAGAAAAAAACACTTAATAATAATAACAATAATATTTAAATAAGGGTTACATTTGCAAAATGTCAAAAGCGTATGCTAACTGTAACACACAAAGCAGTCCCTCTTTGGACAGAGAAAATATTTAGTATATCTCGTTTCTTATACAGGCTATTTCCAACCTTAAACCAATTAGCAAGTATTGAGAAAACAGGTGGTCCAGTATCCATCCACATAGACAAGTAAAAATAGTAAATGGCTATATTTTCAACATAAGTCTCAGGAACTTAACTTAAACGGAATGCCTACTGTTAGTCAAAAAAATAAATTAGAAAAATAACAACTACTAAAACTGACAAAAACAAATCTAAATAATTTTCTTCTGAAATCTGAAAACACATACATAGCCCTCTACACCGTCAAACAAACAACTGTGGCCATGAATGTGGCAAGGTCCTAAAGCCTAATAAAAACACACAGCCGACCTGTTCCCACACCTCTCTGCTTCAGGATGTTCAAACAAATACGAGTGGGTCTAAAAAGCCCTCATCTATTTCTGCTTCGGACAGAGCATGACAGAACAATACCTACAGGTGCTCAGGTTGTGACAAGCAAATTTCAAACCAGCAATGTTCTGAGCCTTAGGGAAATTATTACATTTTGTAAAAAATTTTGTAATTACTCAAAAAGAGGCAACATTTGCATGTTCGACAAAGCTTTAAAAATACAAACTGACAATAAACAAATGTATTTATGTACTGTTATCAAGAATGCTTCTTACTTCTCTGATATTAGTTGTGTTAAAAAAAATAACACACCAGAAATATAACATTGGTAATATCACAGCTGAAGTTGCCCTGCTCAACATGTACAAAAGGAGTTTGGCTGATTTAGGACCTTGAGGCCTTGAACCAGCCATTTGAGCAATCTGTTTATTCCTCACTGAAACAGGTGCCTGCGCTTCCTGACAAATAACAATTAGGAGTCAGTTACCACGCTTCTTTCACATCACCATGCTTCGGCCCTGTTTGTTTATCTGACTGTCTGTCACAGAGAAGGCGTAGAGTTGAATGCGACACCAATTTGATGAAAAGGTTGGGCACAGCCAGGTCTAAAGAGACTAATGTGCAACAAATTAGATATCAAATTAAAACATTATTTTGAACAAAAATACATTAATATTTGTACTTTGTTTGGTTTCATAGGTTTTAGTTTTAAAGCAAGTCTTACTTTCAAGTAAAAAACATAATTAAACAAATATTTATTTTCTGGAAACACAAACTAGTTACCAAAACAACATGAAAAGTATAAGCATTTGGCTTAATGTGTAAGTTTTACAAAATGTCCAAACCTTTTTACTTTTAGTGAAAATACACTTCAGAATGTCATTAGGTGAAATTGCGGATTTTCTGAAACAATATGGTTTAGCACCATTTCCAGGAGTGGCTAGAGGAGTAATTGGGGCTTCTACATGGGCTGAACATGGGGGGGGGGCACCGTCTTCCAGCCAGTGAGCCAGTTGCGAGAAGCATGACGGGAACAGGAGGAAGGTGTTGGGCCTATTCCCAGCGAGAGGCAGCCAGAGGGGCCCAAGCAGTGCAGCAGCAGTTGGTCTGTACAGAGGAGAGTGCATTTGTGCATGTGGGTGTGTGTGTGTGTGTGTGTGTGTGTGTGTGCAGGGGGGCATCGTTAGTAAGAAAAAGCAAGTAAACTCTCTGCAACCCCCCGGCCAGAGAAGCATAAGAGACTCAGCCAGATGGGGTACAGAGAGAAGGGTAGAAAGGAAAGCTAGTTGTGGTTTAGCAGTAAAGGTATTGGTGGTGTTAGCTGGGGAGATAGAGGTAACTTCAAACGCATATATGCCATGTTCACATTTCATAGTTTCCTTGTCTTTCAGCGTGACTGCCCCGCAAGGCTAACTTACCCCCTGTCACACCCCCTCCTCACATGTACACTGCTATATGGTGGTGTTTTTCGCATGCGACTCCACGCACCAGCGAACCTGCCATGTCTAAAACGCCATACTCTCCATGGTCTGTTAGCTCCCAGCCCAGTACAAAATTCCTGTAATTCTGCTCATTAAAGCATCAGAAGAGAGTTAACTTATACAAAATATTTTTTAATTTCATGCACATTCTTTGTAGAAGTCTATAACTCTCTTTCTGATAACGACCAAAAGGTATTAGCATTGCTGTCTTGACCGCTGAGGCTGTGTAGCAGTGTATGGAATGGGGGTATGCAAAACTTGATGAAAAAAAATATTGCGTGTACGTTCTGACTGATTAGAGTTCAGCTTTGACTACTTCATCTACAGAAAATAACCCTAAAAAAACAGCAAGAACACACACTCTTTTTGTCTGACCTATGACCCCTTTGGCACAGTAGATCATATTTTCCATACGTTAAGCTCAGAGACTCGGCGTGCCATCCATGGAAACCAGGAATGTGGAGTAGTTGGCAGCAGATGCGCTGTTGTTTTGGAAAAGAAAAAAGTGAGGCTTAGGGCAGAAACAAGGGGGTTGGTGACATCAAGATGCCCTCTGCTGCTGTACAAGAGACCAGCTCCAGAAGAAGAGCGTGCTGGTAAAAACAGAGGCCACACCGAGCAGCCTAAAATAAAAAATAACCACTTTTTGAGATGTTTACTATAATCTAGATTCAAGTTTTTGCCTAAGAGACTTCCTGTACTGTCGTTAGTAAGTTGATGGACAGGGTAAGGGGGTGGCCCACTGACAACAAAGCCAAAAATGAGTTCAATTTTTGTTCTTATGTCAGCTGACTGTTCTGTGTTTGCTGTGAATCACCCAGACGCAAGATCCGTCGATAAATGAAAAGTTTAATCACAATCTTGAAGCGAGTCATGGCTTTAGAAAAAGAACTGCGTGGTGCGACAGAGGGGAGGATGAGGGAGAAGAGGCCTGTTATTGGCACACACGCAGAGGCACAGACTGATCCAGCGTAGGCACAAACACGCACAGAAATACCTTCAACAAACACGCAGGGCATAAAAACGCACACCCACTAACACACCCAGACCATACACACACTATTACACAAGCCTACAGCAAACAGCAACACAACAGCAAGAAACACAAACAGCAAAACAACTGAATACAGCCTCTCTTCCTCTTATTCTGTCTGTCTGTCTCTCAGGAAGGCAAGCATACGAGAGAACGTACCTCTGAAAACCTCCTGCTGCATCTCTGCTGCGATGTGTTCGCTCCCCTCGCTCTCCCTCTCTCCCCCTCGCTCTCGCACGTCCCAGTGTGTGTCAGGAGAGAGAGAGCGCACAAGGAGAGGCGGCACAGGCACACATACACAGGCGCACACACATGCAGCCAGCAGTGTGTGAAGACAGAGGGCAGGAGCGATTCTCACACTCTAACTTGCTCACTCTACTTTCTGACACACGAATCGTGGTGTTTTTTTCTGTCTTTTTTTACCCCCCTATTCTCCAACCCCTCTGCTGCTGAATCCAATCTTCCTTTTATTTGGGAAGTGTTGTTCCCTGCTCTCTGGACACATACACACAGTACTTTATATACACAAAGCCCAGTGATAGGGAGAGGGAGGGAGAGTGGGAGAGCAAGCAAGCAGGCAAGCAGGCAGGCAAGAGGACGCCATTTAAGCAGTTTGTTACCAGCACTGCAAGTCCCCAAAATGGCTGAAAACAAACAGGACCCACGCCAACTCACAAAACCAGGGTATGGAGACGCATGGACAGAAGGAGACATGAGTAACAAGAGAGTTGGGACAAGTGCAGAGAAGTAACAGCTGGATTCAAATGGCGGATGAGAACAATGTGGAACAAGTGCTGCGGAGGAAAGATTACATGGGACTTTGCCTTGATTAAATAGTGCACTTCAACACTGTAGGGGCCTAAGAGGAGAGTACATAAAGAATGAGTCAATTCGTGCCAAGCCAGGCTAAGATATTCCTGTACGGTCTAGGGAATGGCTCAAGTTGCAAAAATGCTTCACTTTCTGTAATGGCTCACTGTGTCTACTACACAGTCCCAGGCCAGCTATGCTTTTAAAACCTCAATACACAGCTTCAGACCATATTGGTTTAGCCTCAGGAAACAAAACAAGTTAGCTTTGTACTTTCACTATCACAATGAAACACCACAAGTACAGACTGTTCAAAGAGACTATTAGAGTCAGTTCTAGCTCCAGTTACACTGCCCATCTAAAGCAGGCATGTCCAAAGAGTGGCCTTGGGGCCAGATACAGCACACAATGAGATTTCATATGGCCCATCCATCATGCTAGCATTGCCTGTACATTAGTGATTATATCTATCCTCTCAAGCTACATCTGAACCTTTCATTAGATACTTTCAAATAAACAGCAGTCTGAATATATTGTGAATACACCAGTAGGCCCTTGGATATTTTAACATTCTCAAATAAGGCCCTCTTTATATGTGTTTTTAGCAACACATAGTCACTGCAGACACTTTCAATAACTACAAAACCAGAGCTATTTCATATACCTGCTTCTTTATGCTGGCACAAACTTATCAGGACCTGTCTATAAAATATACACTGCAATCAAGGTAGAGGTATCTAAAATTGACAATGACTACTTAGAACATGATGAAAAACAGATACAACCAAAGTGTCTGATCTCGCACCATCGCCACTTGTATCCTCTGGTTTTCTGATTCATCTGTCTCTACGCAAACCAATCATCCTCCAACAACAACCTCAATGTTGTCAGCTGCACTTTCATGGTCAGTGGGAATTCCTCTCATCTCCACTCCTGATCGGCATGGCGGCTCAATCAAAGTAAGTGGAAGCTACCACACGATCATACTTCCCACTGTCCTTTTGAGCTATGCTGCTTAACCCCCCCCCACCATCACCACCTCTCCTCCCTCCACACCAGACCCACCAACTGAACCTTGACGCCAGCTAAACCACCCCGCCGCCCCCCTCCTGCCCTTTCCCTCTTTCACATCTCTCTCACCCTCATTGTACGCTGCCACACTTGTCTCCATGGGAACCGCTTTGGGATTGGGTGCTGCTCCTGTGACCTCTCTGGATCTTGGAGTTGGACAAACTTTTTTTTCTCTTTCCTCCTCCTCCTCCTCGTCCTCCTCCTCGTCCCGTTCTCTGTCTCTCATGCACTTCTGAATGTTTTTGAGGTATGCTGGTGGTATGAAAGGACAAGGATAACTTTAGGAAAGTGCAGATCACAGGACAGAACAGCCAGAATTAATCAACTGAAAATAAAGAAGAAATAACAATTAAAATGTGCGTGTGTGTGCGTGTGTGTGTGCGTGTGTGTGTGTGTGTGTGTGTGTGTGTGTGAGAGAGTGCATGGCGCTAACCAAGCCATGTGCGTTAGCATTGTCTAGAGCAGGGGTAGGACTAGGAAATATTGTATCGAGATGAGCTAAAAACTATGATGCACATAATTTCAGTGTCCACTATACAATTAATAAACTCAGTGTCAGAAAAAGCTTTTTGTGGTAGGGAAAATCTCTTATGCCCTCACATTGAAATGCTAACTAATGCATTTATTGTTTGTTGCCACCATTAATGTGATGCACAAATGTGAAATTGTGCCTTTAAATATCCTCAAATTTAGGTACTACACTGTGTAATTCCTATGATATGTGTTGATTTATGTTTTACCAAGGCTGCTGTGGACCAGACATGGACTGGTCAAGGGCCACATGTGGCCCTCGGGCCACACTTTGCCCAGGTCAGATCTAGAGGCTGCAGACTGTTGTCCTGCTGTCCCCCTTCACAGGGGTTTGTTCAAACGTGACCATAGGTTTTCATGCTGTGCTGTCAAGCGACTGAATATCTAAACACACAAAGATAGAGGAACTATGAAAGTTAACTGGGTAGAACATTTAAGCATTTCTACTGTTTACAATATAAAAATGTATAATCCAGATATACCTTAGTTTAGGTATATCTTAGAAGGTCTGCCCTGTTTCCAGGTCAAATTAATTAAATAAATTAGAAGTGTAGCTAATACAAGTATCTGCAAGTATCTGGTGCAGATCAACCAGCGGTTCAAAGATTTACACATTGTGGTTGCGCAGCAGAAATTGTTTTGATGTGGTGACTGTGCTTCTTCTGTTGTTTAAACACGGATTGTATAAAGAGCAACAATTATTTATTTTTGCCTGACAGTAATAGTCAGCAATGTTTGGGTACTGCATCTATAATGATTTTATTGCCGGATTTAGATTTCATGTCATTAGAAAATTGCTTGTGGTATGGGTGTGGTTATATTGTACGTACTCCCTGTGATTTATTTTATATTTGCTGTGACATCTGAGCAAGAAAAGATTAAAACAGAAAAGAGCATTATTAATCAAATCTATTATTATTATTATTATTATTAAAAATAACACACTTACAGTATTCATCTTATGTCTGAAGATTCATGTCTGGCCTCTACAGAGTCTGTGGGTGAGTCGATCCAGAGGTACGCCTCAGTGTCTGTAAACATCCTCAGTGATCTCAGAGCGGAGATTACTAACCTGCTCCCCAGCTGACTCGGACTTACATCAAAGTGGGTGATGTAGGAGGTCAAAGGTCAGTGGTTTCTTAAAGAGGAAGTGGCGGCTGCACAGGGACATAGCAGTAATTCCTGTTTCTGTGGCCTGGTTGCAAACAGAAATGTGACGATAGGGCAGTAAAAAAATAAACCAAAGCACATAGCATTTCTGAAAGTACAAGTGCAGATAAGCATGACCAATTATTACATTCAGAGACACACATAGATTAGGTTTTTTCAGCTGTAACTAATGTCAGGACATATCCTTGGCTAAAACCTGTTCAGAGGGTAGACCACAGGACTACTTTGAATGGACTACAATATACTTAGATTTGACCAGTTACACAGAATACCTTGTAACTAACACTAACACTAACTATGTACTATCGGAGTTGTAGGAAAAACTAAAAGCAAATTATTTTAAACTACTTAAACTAACCTTTCACCAGAGAAAACTCCACAATCAGGTTTAACATTGATTTGAACCAAAATAGTGTAAGGCTTTTGCCTATAAGATAAAGGTAAAGATATGAGGCGAGGGGAGGGGAGATGACTGCAACTTCCTTAGTCCCATTAAGAATACATTTCTACACAACTTCTTGTACAGCCATACACAATGAACCGTATGGCTGTGAATACACAATTGTTCTGAATTTTAACACTATGGCTAGCCACAATTTACAGCATGAATTGTAGTAAAGCTGAAAACCACAAAATTCGAACTAAATAAACTTGATAATCAGGTTTAATGTGGCATTTATAAACATATATGTTTGCCTACTACACCAACATAAGAGATTTTAATATTACTTCTTCTTGCACACAACTACACGATGCGCCATAGCTTCATACTAATACTGTGTATGACTAGATGACAATTGTTTTGAACTTTTACATAGCACGGTGGTGAATTTAACACAGTATCAGATGACAGTGGTAGGGTTTAATCATGCAGCGCCTGACAGGACTACAGTGGATATTGCTGAAACTGAAACGGGCGCATTGAGCCATAACAAGCATGTTTGTCTGAGCGCCGAGCACTGCTGCTGCTGCTGAGTCACACAAACAGTCCCATGGCACACATAGGAGATAAGAGGCTACGCAAACGGATTCAGATGAAAGCAAAAACAGCCATTAAATTTATAGTGGGGATGCAAAGTGTAATCAGGCCTATAGAATAAATTGTTGACAGGAAAAAAGACAGAATGGGGGAGTTTTAGAGTGTGTGCGTACTGCCAAAACAGACTGGAAAGGCTAGATGGAAAATCTTCTGGGAGGGGTACTCTTGATATGGTGCGGAGGTGGGGGCAAAGAAGAAGAGGACAGGCGGCTGTTTTTTCCACTGCCAGAGAACTGGAGAGAAGGGCTAAATCAAATTAATTAGCTCCTTCATCTCCAGGCAGCTACTCAGGCATGCTGTATTGGCGTAGTGGAGACAGTTTTCGGTAGAGGGGGCAGTGTGGGCATTATAAAAGAATAGGCGAGATAGGACGATGGCAGAGGGGTGAAAAGCCTGCTGTGTATGTGCGCCATTCAGCAGGGCGGCCCGAGCAGGGGAGGGCTGGCTGCATAATTTGGTGATAAGCATGAGGGCTGTTTTGCTGAAGACTGTGCACGGCCGTGAAGAGGAGGAGGAAGTGGCTGCATGTTGTGTGCTGCTGCTGCGTTTCGGGCTTGTCAGTACTTCCTATTTCTTGACAGCCTGTAGTTTAAAGCACTGTAAACAAACCCTGCTTTTCAGAGTGGGACTTTAAATAGTACCAGTCAAAGAGGGGAAAATGAGGAAGAGAGAAAGCAAAAGTGTGTCATAGGATATTTTAGCAATACAGTAGTAAGTACTTTGTAACAAAAAAACAAAGCTAGGCAGATGGTCAGGGGCAAGAGTAAGGGCTACACAACAGCTAAGCCTTCTGCGCAACAAGACAGAGCAAATAGGGGAGGGATTCGTCTTAGTCTAAGAGGAAGATTTAATGTAATTCCAAAACACAAGTACAAAAAGCAACTTGAGACTGAAAAAAACATTAAGTTTAGCACTTAATGAAAGTAGAACAAGTCAGAGGAAATTGTGAAGTTGAGACAAAACCAAAGCCATGGGTGCTACCTGGGGGCACTGTGAAGACCCTAAGAGTAAGCCAGTTCCAAATCAGGGTGAGATCTGGAGCAATTATTTTAGCCCCTGGATAGAGCTAAGAAAAAATCAAAAAATCTTGTGTGGAAACAAATCTTCTGACTGACTTTACACCTGCTCATTATCTAGTGCAAACAAGATTGAAGTAAAATTATGTGTGAATGATTTAAAAAGAAAAGTAAAATAGATTCAACTGCTTGCTTGGCAGGAATTGACATTTGCCAAAACAAACAGAGTACAGGACAGAAATGGGCCGGCCGTTCCAATAAGCTTTCATAGACAGCATGCCTCTGACACTGCGTCATGCATTTTTATTACGAAAAAACCAAGGTCAATACTTAAATGCATCAGATGTTTGTTTGTTTTTATTATAATTTGGGAAAAATATAGTCTACAAATTTATTTTAAGCACATAAAAAGTTCCTGATTAACAATTCTCTTTGTCAGACTTAATCCAGATAGTGTATGTACATTTGCTAATGTATTTAGTCAACAAGTAGTATAAACACCATTTATAAGGCTGATAATGTGCGCATGTTCTGCTTTGTTATTAATCAACCTCTTCCTCTCTTGTTAGTGAGCTACAGCGCTCCACCAACCCCCTGTGTCATGCCCTGGCATCATCAGACAAGAGCTCCCCCTAGTACACATCTGAAAAGCCCTCTGGTGGAAAATTAACTTTATTTTTTTTTATTATTTTTCTTTTAATAAATGATTATTTGACTGGGGGTTGAGGATAACAGAAATAGCTTAGTGAGAAATGTGTCATTAAACAGAACTATACACTTGCACTATGTTGACTTGTTTTAGAAATGTGAAGCGTGTAAAAAGGCATTATAAAAAGAGTTTAGTATAAACATTTTATACTAAACTCTATCAAACTACAGGCCAAACTCAACTGACCTCCAGAAGCATGTGGGGCAGACCTGAGGAACTTGCTTCAACACTGCAGTTTTCATTGTGCAATGCCTTTCCCGAGACTATCCTCAACATATACCAGAGGAGGGCGCCATCTGTCAATAATGATCGCTTTGTAGTCATGGTATAGCATGGCACATTGTGAACAAGTAATTTACTGTTTTTCAAACCTGACAATGGGCACTGTGATTTGCCTGAATAAGGATTTCAACAGAGGTAGAACCAGCTCTTCTCTTCTGTGCTTGGTTACTGTCTCTGACAGCTGAACCTGGTAAAAAAAAAAATAGATGCAGTATTCTAATGTCGAGTGTTCAGGCTAATACAAATGTAGTCAAATCCAACACTTTGAAAATAAAATGGAAAAAAAGACACATGATCTAAATACAAAATTGTGAACTTTATTTACACTGAGAGAAAATGTTCAATGGCAAGGTTATTAGTAATACATAAACATTGTTTTCAATGTATACAGACAACTCCACATATTATGCAATGATGTCAGTAAACAATTGTAACAAGTCTTCCACTTAAAATGGCACTGATATATGGGTATATATATATATGAGGGTTTTATTAAAATGAGGGCTTTAGAACAATACTACCAACCAAATGCTGCAACATTTTGTATTTATAGGACTTTGCAGTAAGATCATATCCATTCTATTTAAGTGGTCTCTTCAAACGTTTAAATGTAATCTAACGAGGGTTAACAGGATAAACCTATTGTGTAACAGCCCTTAAGTAACTTGAGCTAAGATGACAATTTAAATTATTTGATTTACAAATAAAACCATACCACCTAAAAAGTGATTGTGGACGTCTTTTTGAAACATCCTAACCAAATCAAAACTGGTTGTTCATAAAAACACGCAGGATAACCATTACTTGCTTCAATTCCCGACAGTAACATAGGACTGGTTATTACACCGGTTCACAAAGTTAACTACAGTTTTATTAACTTGCCAACTCAAGAAAAAGGCGCATTTTAGTTGAAACAATGCACACACGACGATTACTACGAGTCTACACAAACGACTAGTATAAACTAGCAAGAATATTCCAGACTCCATCTTTCTTGTCTACAACAAGAAGCTCATCGCCACCCGCCGCCATGTTGAAAGCTCATGTAATCCAACTGTAGATGTAAAAAAAAAACAACTAACTAGTACAGAGAAGCGTTTACTACAATCTACAAAACGACCCACTATTGAATTTAAATAAAATAATAATAATTTAGCCCAGTGTTGCTGAATATATGGAACGATTTTAATAGTCTGTCGGGGATTTACGCAAGCCACTTTAGCTTAAGCTAGCAAACGTAAGAAAGAAAGAGCAAAAATCTTTGTAACAATATAATATACACTAGCGTTATCCTTATTGCGTCGCTTACATGTGTAACGTGACAAATGTTCGTTGTTCTCGATAGCGTTATGCTTGCTAAGGGAATCTAAAGCCACATTATATAGAATTTACAGAATACCGGGTAATAATAAAATAACAGTAACACGAGTCCTCTGATTAAATCTGAGGAAATCAGTCGAACACTAGGTTTAATCGAGTATTTTCTGTTCGTGTCCGCCTAAACGTTGTTGTTAGCTTACTAGCTTTTGTCAACGAGGCCTGCCATTGTTATGCCTTTTCATATATAAAATAATAAGATGAGAACATTACCATATATCTAAATGAAGACAAACAATACGGACTACATGTACAAGCAGAAAAAACTAAGAAAATATAAAAAATACACATAATGTCGCGATGTTAGGCCTTCCCGAGACTTTCCTAAAGGCGCGTAGGGAAGCTCCGCTTCTTTGTCTGGGAGTGGGTCGAAGGCGAGTCCGAGGCTTGAGAAAAAATCCCAGTGGTGCAAAAATACAAAAACTGCCAACCCGAATTTTCAAAGTATATCTCAAAAAGCTACTACAACAGTCCATTAAAAATATTTTTCAATTGAAACAGAGATATACTTTTATAAATATATTATCTTTTATCAAAGGACTTGACAGGCCTCAGCCCTGAGCCTCTTTTCTTAGAGCCCAGGCTGATGCACCGCGAGACGAAGGGCAGAACAGAGATTTTTTTTATTTTTGCTCAGAGGGAAGAAAATCACCTCGGCAAACATCGGCAATTGTCGGAAAGTGGGCGGATTTTGTACAAATGAATCGAAACCAGTTCCAATCTTTCTAGTCATTGGTCTTCCACTGTCTTCTACTTAATATTTATAAGACAAACGTCCAATCCAAATGTCCTAAAATGAATATTCATAGCATGTATGCAGAATACTGGAAGCACAGCCCACAGTATTTTTAGGACCCAATGAATGATAGCCTAAGTTTAACTACTGCCCACCTTAAAGCCTCATTGGCCAAAAACAACAAACGTGCTTGCTGATTGGCCTTACGTAAGGTAAAATTATATATTCATGTACCAGTCCTGAATGGCCAATGAGCTTTTTACTACGGGGCAAAATGTCCCGCCTTCTGAAGAGCCTGTCCCTGGTTTCATGGTTGTGTAACCCCGTCGCAGCCGCTCACTCTATAAAATCAAGCGTTGGCCAGTTGAGCGCTCAGAAGCGCTTAGAGCGCTCCATGGTGTAGATCAGGAAAGGGGAGGGGAACGGTCGGTGGCCGTCTAATTTAGGATTAAAGCACATTAAATCGACTATAAAGCCAACCGACCACTGAGGTCCCTGGGATATTGCCACCGGAGACTTTCCGGTCACCGTTGGCGGCCTGACCAGAGTCGTGGTGACAATTTACAGGCTGTTCCTGCTCACAAAGCGGCGTGCCGACGAAGGACGCGTCTCTTTGAATAGACAGGATGCACGGACCGCCCTCCGGCGACAGCGCATGCCCATTGCGCACGATCAAGAGAGTACAATTCGGCATCATCAGCCCAGATGAGCTTGTAGGTTTCTTTGGGGGGGACACTGGGATTTGGTATAAATCGCTTACAGATCACACATACTTGTATTTTAGTTTGTTTCGAACGTTGAAGTTTAGCATACTTGTACTCGACTAGCTTTGTTTACATGGCAAAATGCTCTTTAGCCTAGCATGCTAGCGGTTTATAGTGTGAGCTAACTAGCATGAGGCTAGGAGTAAAAAAACTTTTAAGCACACAACATGCACAAATTAAATCAGTTATATCACATGAATTAAACCATATTTATTTTAAGCAACTGTAACTCCTGGGCCCTTTAAAATAGACGGTTTTTTGTCCGATCAGGTAGATACGATTGTACTGTACTGTTTTCTGAAATAAAAGTCTTGCGGTAGTCTCTAGTGATCAACGCAGGTTATAAGCTGTGGTAAATAAATAAACAATGAAAAAAATAAATCTTGGTGTACATGTTTCTTTATACTATAGTGAATTTGTGTGAATGGTGGTAATGCAGTTTAGCTGAACAATGGAAAAGTCCGTGTACACACTTTACTATGACGTGAATAAGGTTTTAAAGTGTACACTTTGTTTATTTTTTATTTTTTTAGAAGCGGATGTCTGTTACAGAAGGGGGGATTAAATACCCTGAAACAACAGAAGGAGGACGGCCTAAACTTGGTGGCCTTATGGACCCTAGGCAAGGTGTTATTGAGCGGAGTGGAAGATGTCAAACATGTGCAGGTACAGTATGGAAAGAAATGTGCATACTTAGTCTTATTCTGCTAATGTTTTAATTTGAAGTATTTTCTTTTAAGGCAACATGACGGAATGTCCAGGTCATTTTGGACACATAGAGCTAGCCAAACCTGTTTTTCATGTTGGCTTTATAACAAAGATAATGAAGGTTCTACGCTGTGTCTGCTTCTTCTGCTCAAAACTGTTAGTGGATGCAGTAAGTTTTTTTTTCTTTTCTTAGCAGTTAAATAAATTGAGATCCTAGTGTTGGTACTGACTCGTTCACGTTTGCAGAACAACCCAAAGATCAAAGACATCCTCACCAAGTCTAAAGGTCAACCCAGAAAACGTCTGACACACGTTTATGAGCTCTGCAAAGGTAAAAACATCTGTGAAGGTGGAGGTGAGATGGATAACAAGTTTGGGATGGAGCAGCAGGAGACGGAGGAGGACCTTACTAAGGAGAAGGTAGTTGTTTTACTCAAGTGTGTTTCTGGTTCATCAGTTCTGAAAATATTTTATTATGTCATATTGTTTACTAGGGTCATGGTGGCTGTGGGCGCTACCAGCCACGCATCAGGCGATCTGGACTGGAGCTGTATGCTGAGTGGAAACATGTCAATGAGGATTCACAGGAGAAGAAAATCCTGCTCAGTCCAGAGCGTGTGCATGAGATTTTCAAACGCATCTCAGATGAGGAGGACATCATCCTGGGCATGGATCCAAAGTTTGCTCGTCCAGAATGGATGATTGTAACTGTGCTGCCGGTGCCTCCACTAGCTGTCCGGCCTGCTGTGGTAATGCAGGGATCTGCTCGCAACCAGGTATAGCTCCAGTCTGGTCATTTTCTTCAGTATATTGATGTTGGAATGAAATTAAGTAAATAAAACGCGTTTTCTTCTGTTTGAAAGGATGATTTGACTCACAAACTGGCAGACATTGTCAAAATTAACAACCAACTCCGAAGAAATGAGCAGAGCGGTGCAGCAGCTCATGTTATCGCTGAGGATGTGAAACTCCTCCAGTTTCATGTAGCCACAATGGTGGATAATGAGTTGCCAGGACTGCCAAGGGTATGCATTTTAATTTACTGAAGTTACGTTTGTAGTATCTGTACAGATTTTTATCAAAATGCTTTTTGTTGTAGGCAATGCAAAAGTCTGGCCGCCCTCTTAAATCCCTTAAACAGCGTTTAAAGGGGAAAGAGGGCAGAGTTCGAGGTAATCTTATGGGCAAACGTGTGGACTTCTCTGCTCGTACCGTCATTACGCCTGATCCCAACCTACAAATCGACCAAGTCGGTGTCCCACGGTCCATAGCAGCCAACATGACCTTTCCTGAAATCGTCACTCCCTTTAACATCGACCGGTAAGAAGGGAGTTGTAAAAACGCGATTGGACAGAATTGTTGGTGGTGGTTCTATGTTTTTTTTAATTGGGTGTTTCTAACAGATTACAAGAGCTGGTGCGAAGAGGAAACAGCCAGTACCCAGGAGCAAAATACATCATTCGAGACAATGGAGACAGGATCGACCTAAGATTTCACCCAAAACCAAGTGACCTTCATCTGCAGATCGGCTACAAGGCAAAAGGATTACTGGGACTTATTCAAATTGTGCATGAAATGAAAATTCTGTCTTAAACGATCCTATTTGCTTTTGTAGGTTGAAAGACACATGTGTGATGGTGACATTATCATCTTTAACCGTCAGCCTACTCTACATAAAATGTCTATGATGGGCCACAGAGTACGAATTCTACCCTGGTCTACTTTTCGACTCAACCTCAGGTACTAGATCAACGTTTACTGTTTGCTTTTTAGAGTTCACTGACATCTATCCTCCTTTCAGTGTCACAACGCCGTACAATGCTGACTTTGATGGTGATGAGATGAACTTGCACTTGCCCCAGTCTCTTGAGACCAGAGCGGAGATCCAGGAGCTGGCCATGGTGCCGCGTATGATCGTGACGCCTCAATCCAATAGGCCTGTCATGGGTATTGTGCAGGACACTCTCACAGCAGTGCGCAAATTCACCAAAAGAGATGTCTTCTTAGAGAGGGTAAAGAGGCTGATGAACTATTCTTGACAGTCAGTGCTTATTAGAACACAAGTGTCATTTGGAACATTTCTTCCAACAGGGCGAAGTGATGAATCTTCTCATGTTCCTCTCCACTTGGGATGGAAAAATGCCCCAGCCGGCCATTTTTAAACCCCGCCCCTTGTGGACAGGCAAGCAGATCTTCAGCCTTATCATTCCTGGGCATATCAACGTCATCAGAACACACAGCACCCATCCTGATGATGAAGATAGTGGTCCATACAAGCACATCTCTCCGGGTGACACCAAGGTACTCTTTCAACTAAGAAATTGTTAAAAGGTGAAACAAAACAAATTATGGATTTTTAATTATGAATATGTCTTTAGGTAATTGTGGAGAATGGCGAGTTGATCATGGGCATCCTTTGTAAGAAATCATTGGGTACTTCAGCTGGATCCCTCGTCCACATCTCCTATCTTGAGATGGGCCACGATATCACTCGACTCTTCTACTCTAACATCCAGACAGTGGTCAACAACTGGCTTCTTATTGAGGGTAAGGATTTTGGTTGAACAATGTGCTCTGTCATTATTGTAAGTGTCTTATATGAATGTTATTTTCTCTCTAGGTCACTCCATTGGTATTGGTGACTCCATTGCTGATGCAAAGACTTACCTTGACATTCAGAATACCATTAAGAAAGCCAAACAAGATGTGATAGAAGTAAGTATGACATGCCTGTCGCTGTTTGTAGTTTGATTTCAGTTTCCTAATATTTTTCCTTTTGTCAGGTTATCGAGAAAGCCCACAATAACGAACTGGAGCCGACCCCTGGTAATACTTTGAGGCAGACCTTTGAGAATCAGGTGAATCGTATCCTCAACGATGCTCGTGACAAAACTGGATCTTCGGCCCAGAAGTCCTTGTCTGAGTACAACAACTTCAAGTCCATGGTGGTGGCAGGTTCAAAGGGGTCCAAAATTAACATCTCACAGGTAAATCGCGTAATGCAGCTTCTGACATGACCTGATCTAGATCTTGTATAGTCTTTGCCATAAAATGCATGTTATTCTTAGGTTTAGAGTGTGTTAGTAGGCTCATTTTAGTCCAGTAAAATGTTACTTGCAAAGCAAAATATTGCGAGGTGATACATGTTGTGAAATGCCCTAATACAGTGATTCTCAACTGGTGGATCATGACCCAAAAGTGGTTGCAGTCATTTTAGCTTCCTTTGCAAAAAAATCATTTGAAATCAAGCAGGATGCCTGCCAGGCACACCTTGATTAAATGTGGGAATTAAAAATAAGAGTTTCTATGCCCATCTCTGGAGTTTAGCACGAAATATGACCAGAACAGGGAGCCGATGCGTCACACGGGGAACAGCGTTTGAGAGATGGAGCTGTCAATCACAGGCACAGAGACAAGAGGATCACAGGGGATTTGACTTTTAGGCAAATAAATAGGCCTAGTAAAACTAAAGAAAAGTCTGCAACAGTCTGGCCAGCCACACTAAAGGTAGATATCTCTCCTAATGACCAAAGAGACGTACATGAATTGCGTGCGTGATGAGCACGACTTTACTTGCACATTATTCCATTTCCTTCTGCACAGTTTTTTGTTTTTTTTTGTGTTTGTAGCACAAGGAGAAGGCGTTCCCCTGCAGTTCTCCTGTTGTCCACAGGTGTCACTGTTCAGTTCTATGGAGGCCATTGATATTTATATCTAACACGTTTACTCTCATTTGAAGCCATGTAACTAAGAATGCAGAAAATAAAAAAGTCGCTCTAGCTTGGTCACATGCTTGGTTTATTCTATTAATGATTTATTGTGCTGATATTCTATTATACTATCTCAGGTTTAAACAGCTCAATCTTTTAATTCAATACACAAGTGGGTCCATTTGAGAACCACTGCCCTAATATACACTCTTCAAGTCTAGTTTTATAATGCATAGTTTTATCGAACCTTTAACATTTACAAATATTCCCTGTCCAGGTTATTGCTGTGGTGGGACAACAGAACGTAGAGGGTAAACGAATCCCCTTTGGTTTCAAACATCGGACGCTGCCGCATTTTATCAAAGATGACTACGGTCCCGAGAGCAGAGGTTTTGTGGAGAATTCCTACCTGGCTGGTCTGACGCCAACTGAGTTTTTCTTCCACGCCATGGGAGGAAGGGAGGGTCTGATTGATACTGCTGTCAAAACTGCAGAGACTGGTAAGTACATATAAACATTTACAATATACTTATCTCAACTAAAAGTTACATTTTAAATCAAGGGGGTATCTTTTTATACTAGGTTATATTCAGCGTCGTCTGATCAAATCTATGGAGTCAGTCATGGTAAAGTACGATGGCACAATTCGAAACTCCATCAACCAAGTGGTGCAGCTGCGTTACGGAGAGGACGGCTTGGCTGGAGAGAATGTAGAATTCCAGAACCTGGCAACACTCAAGCCTTCGCACAAAGCCTTTGAAAAGAAGTAAGTGAATATTGATACACAGTAGTTTTAAAATGTATAAGAGTAGCTTTGTATGAACTTCTATTCACTGTCCGTTATGTCTATAGGTTTAGGTTTGATTGCACCAATGAACGAGCGCTAAGGCGGACACTGCAGGAAGACGTAGTGAAGGACGTGTTGACCAATGCCCACGTACAGAGTGCCTTGGAAAGGGAGTTTGATAAAATGAAGGAAGACAGAGACGTCCTCAGAGCCATTTTTCCAACTGGTGACAGCAAGGTTTGTGTGATTTAATGTTTCATTGTAGAAATTATTATTTATTTTGCTTGAAACTTGTTTTTGTTTTGTGCAGGTGGTGCTTCCGTGTAATTTGGCCCGAATGATCTGGAATGCTCAGAAAATCTTCCGCATCAACATCCGAACCCCAACGGACTTGCATCCATTAAGAGTTGTTGATGGTGAGTATTGCCATTTTGTGGAGGCTATACCTAAAGTACTTTTAACAAATAAAGTTGTTTTTATCACATTTTAAATTGTGATGTATAGAGATACTGCTTATGCGTTACTGTAGCAAACTTTAGTTTTGCATTTACTGTTTTATTTTCTCAAAATCCCATCTATTTTTTTTCCCAGGTCTCAAAGACCTTAGTAAGAAACTGATCATTGTGAACGGTGATGACCCGCTGAGCAGACAGGCACAAGAAAATGCCACCCTTCTCTTCAACATTCACCTGCGCTCCACCCTCTGCTCCAGGCGCATGACCGAGGAGTTTCGCCTTTCTACTGAGGCTTTTGACTGGCTTCTGGGAGAGATTGAGACCAAGTTCAACCAGTCTATTGTAAGCATACAACCAAATCCATCCCATAGTATATTCAGTGCATATTGCATCTCAACTCTACAATGATTTAATTTTTTACATTTAGGCTCATCCAGGTGAGATGGTGGGCGCTCTAGCTGCCCAGTCGCTGGGAGAGCCTGCCACTCAGATGACCCTCAACACTTTCCACTACGCCGGTGTGTCGGCCAAGAACGTAACTCTGGGTGTGCCTCGTCTGAAAGAGTTGATCAACATCTCCAAGAGGCCCAAAACGCCTTCACTGACGGTCTTCCTGTTGGGTCAGGCCGCACGAGACGCCGAGCGGGCTAAAGATATCCTTTGTCGACTGGAGCACACCACACTCAGAAAGGTACAAGACTGATCAGTAATTTAAAAATGTAAAGGTGTCAGAGGTAATACTAGTTAATGCCCGTTTAGTCCAATCAGATGGTTAGCAGTTTGATTCCCACTCCAACCAGTTCATACTGCTGTGTTTTTGGGCAAGACACTATTTCCAATGCAGTATTTCCCATTGATAAACGAGACTGTGTGTTGCTTATATTATCATAGACATGAAAAAGTAACTATACTGTGATATATTGCCAAAAAGGTAAAATGGAGAATATAACTGATATTTTACCGCATAAGAATAATAAGCGAAAAATGGGCAGTGCTACCATAGTCTCAAAAGAAATCTTTGGGAAACACTACTTTGTTTAAGTTTGGTTCGCACTTCTCTTTTGACATGGGACCACTCTCAGTTTCCTCATTTCTGGCAGAACGTCTTTCTATTTCAGTCCGAGCATGCAAAGTCCTGGAATAAACAACCAGCTTATATCCAGACCTATGTGTCAATTTTTTATATTTAATAAAATTTTTATTAATGAACTAAATAAAAATAATTCCCGAGTCCCACCACTACTAATAACCTTAAAATCACAACATTTTGTACCTATAGCTAACATTAACTGTTCTTTCAGGTGACCGCAAACACAGCCATCTACTACGACCCCAACCCTCAGAACACAGTGGTGGCAGAGGACCAGGAGTGGGTGAACGTCTACTATGAGATGCCCGACTTCGACGTCACTCGTATTTCACCGTGGCTTCTGCGCATTGAGCTCGACCGCAAACACATGACTGACCGCAAACTAACTATGGAGCAGATCGCTGAGAAGATTAATGCAGGTTAGGTTATAACTTAATAAATACTGCACACACAGAAGCAATATTTTTTATGTTAATTCTAAATATTTTTGTCCCTATAAGGTTTTGGAGATGACTTGAATTGTATCTTCAATGACGACAATGCTGAGAAGTTGGTGTTGCGAATCAGAATCATGAACAGCGATGAGAACAAATTTCAAGAGGTAAATGAAAAATATATATGAACTAGTCACAAGTCAGGGTTGTTTGACTTTCAGGTAAAGATTACAGAATGCCCCTATAATGCCATACATGACTATAACCTAACCTAACTATAACCCTATTGAAATGCTGTTAATCGTTCTGGTCTGAATATTTTCCACAAATATCTCCCCAAAATCAAAGTAGCCTAACTTTTTGTTACCAGCAGACCTCTGTACTGTAAATATAACCTAATATTTCTGTTTGTAGGATGAGGAGGTGGTGGATAAAATGGATGACGATGTGTTCCTGAGATGCATCGAGTCCAATATGCTCACAGACATGACACTTCAGGGAATTGAGCAGATCAGCAAGGTACAACAGTCAACAAACTATTAATGCAATTCTCTTTAGCTGTGGACAAATGGTCAAACTTACATCTCCTGTTCTCTAGGTCTACATGCATCTGCCTCAGACAGACAACAAGAAGAAGATCATCATCACAGAAGATGGAGAGTTCAAAGCCCTCCAGGAGTGGATCCTCGAGACGGACGGAGTGAGCCTGATGAGAGTGTTGAGTGAGAAGGACGTGGATCCAGTCAGGACCACTTCCAACGACATTGTGGAGATCTTCACGGTAAGACACCGTGACAAAAACATGTTTACAGGGCAACACATTAATAAAGTTAAAATGACTCCATTCAAAGCTGTGATGACGGACATTTTGTGACACTCAAAAATGTCTATTTTAGTTTAATGGCACAAGCATATTTATTATTGAGACTAGACCCTGACTGTTTCTCATTAGAACAATACAAATTTTGGAATAGAGGCCAAATTGAAGTGGACTGTTATGCATTTTCTATGGGAACAACATGATTATACAAGATGGTTTTGGCATGTCAGAATACTCATAATTCTCTGATTTTCTTTTAGGTGCTGGGAATTGAGGCTGTAAGAAAGGCTCTGGAGAGAGAGTTGTACCATGTCATCTCCTTCGACGGTTCCTATGTGAACTACCGTCACTTGGCTTTGCTTTGTGACACTATGACATGCAGAGGTCATTTAATGGCTATCACACGTCACGGCATCAACAGACAGGACACGGGCCCGCTCATGAAGTGTTCCTTTGAGGAGACTGTGAGTGCTGTTTGGAGACTTTTAAACCTCTAACTGTTGACTTTGGTATTGTAACACATGTTCTCTGTGGCCTTGTGTCCAGGTGGATGTGTTGATGGAGGCCTCGTCTCACGGTGAATCGGACCCGATGAAGGGAGTGTCCGAGAACATCATGCTCGGGCAGCTCGCACCAGCTGGAACAGGCTGCTTTGACTTACTGTTGGATGCTGAGAAGTGTAAATACGGCATGGAGATTCCCACCAATATTCCTGGCATCAGTGTGGCAGGACGTGAGTATAAGTTGAATACATGTTGTATAGTTTGATCTCGTAGTGTATAAATGTATTCAGTATTGCATGTACTGATGCCAATCCTATTTGCAGCCACTGGAATGTTCTTTGGCTCAGTGCCTAGTCCGATGAGCGGCATGTCACCTGCCATGACCCCCTGGAACACCGGAGCCACCCCGGCCTACGGAGCCTGGTCTCCCAGCGTTGGTAAGTCGATCTTCTGCATGGCTCTAATCCTGTGTTCAGCTTCTTATACTCAGCACTGTCCCATTTTAACACTGTCCACTTTTAACTGTGAACAGGCAGCGGCATGACTCCTGGAGCAGCAGGGTTCTCCCCCAGCGCTGCGTCTGACGCCAGTGGCTTCTCTCCAGGCTACTCCCCAGCCTGGTCCCCCACTCCTGGTTCCCCAGGATCTCCTGGCCCTGCAAGTCCATACATCCCATCACCAGGTTAGACTTATTACCTGTTTCAAGATCACTGAAATCAACCATGGTAAAAATAAATGTAAAAACAGAACAAACCCTAAACCTTCACAACAGTTTTCCAAAATGATTATCAACCATATAAATCTCATGTCTTTATTGTCTCTTTCAGGAGGAGCCATGTCGCCCAACTACTCACCCACCTCTCCGGCCTACGAGCCCCGGTCCCCGGGCGGCTACACCCCTCAGAGCCCGGGCTACTCCCCTACATCCCCCTCTTACTCCCCCACGTCACCCTCGTACTCTCCGACCAGCCCCAACTACAGCCCCACATCTCCCTCCTACTCCCCTACCTCCCCCAGCTACTCCCCGACTTCACCGTCTTACTCCCCGACTTCACCCTCCTACTCACCAACTTCCCCCTCATACTCCCCCACATCACCCAGCTA